>CAICTM010001532.1:0-27530 GCA_903772945.1 Seminavis robusta
TTGATTAGTTTTCATAGCTTTCTAATCTCTCTCATAACTTTCATTCTCTCAAACTCAAAACACTCAAAAGATCTTTACACTAGCTTTTAGCGTAGTGCACATGTACATCGACCAAGCAATGACGGCACATGACAAGGATGAATTCTTCAAGGCCATGAAAAAGGAAGTGGACTCGCACACGGATAATGAGCACTGGATCGTCATTCCCAGGTCGCAAGTGCCGGCCAACGACGACGTGCTACTGGCAGTGTGGGCATTCAGACGCAAACGGAAGATATCGACGAACGAGATATATAAATGGAAGGCAAGATTGAACGTGCAAGGAGGAAAGCAGAAACACGGCGTCAACTACTGGGAAACATACTCACCAGTGGTAGGATGGTCGACAATCAGGCTGTTCCTCATCCTCATGCTTTTGAATCAGTGGGAGTCCAAGCAGATAGACTTTGTGCTGGCCTTCCCACAAGCGGAGATAGAGTGCGACATGTACATGGAAATCCCAGTTGGTTTCGAGTTCGAGGGAAGCCGCAGGGACCACGTGCTTCAGCTGAAACGGAACTTGTACGGGCAGAAACAGGCAGGAAGAGTGTGGAACCAGTTCTTGCACGAAGGTCTGATCGTACGAGGATTTGTGCAGAGCAGTGTGGACATGTGCGTATATTACAAGGGCTCAGTGGTGCTGATGGTGTACATAGATGACGGCATATTTATAGGACCATCTCAAAAGGAGATCCAAGATTGCTACGACTCACTATGCAACGAGTACACGGATGCAGCCGGCAATAAGCACCGAGGCTACAGTATGACGGATGAAGGGGACCTGAGCGACTACCTTGGAATCAAGGTCGAGCGACTCGACAATGGAACCATCAAACTGTCTCAGTCGCATCTGATCAACAGCATACTCAAGGACCTGGGTTTCGAACACGACGGCAAGAGTGGGAAGAAAGCTACGAAGTCCAAACCTACGCCAGCACCATCCACGCAGAAGCTAAATAGAGATCCACACGGCACAGCTTACGATGAAGAATGGAGCTACAGAGCAATAGTGGGAAAGATGAATTTCTTGGAAAAGTCAACACGGCTTGACATCGCGTACTCCGTACATCAGTGCGCTAGGTTCTCCATCGATCCAAAAGAGTCCCATGCCAACGCCATTAAGCACATCGGCCGATACTTGGTCGGAACCAAGGAAAAGGGCATTATACTCAATCCACGTGACCATTCTTTCGACTGCTGGGTGGATGCAGATTTTGTGGGAAACTGGAACAAGATCGATGCTGAACTTGATTCTGGTACAGCCAAGTCTCGCACTGGCTACATAGTCACGTATGGCTGTTGTCCCGTAGTATGGGCATCGAAGATACAACGCGAAGTCGCCTTATCGATTACTGAGGCAGAATACCTCGCCGTATCTGAGAGTCTGCGATATGTCATACACTTGATGGAGCTGATGGAGGACGCAAAACGATTGGGTTGGACGATGACTACGGCAGCACCCAAGGTTCATTGCAAGGTCTGGGAGGACAACTCAGGAGCCCTCGAGATGGTGAGACTACCAAAGATGAGGTCCCGTACCAAGCACATCAATGTCAAATACCACCATTTTAGGGAATATGTGCGCAATGGCAGAGTGTCGATCCACAAGGTCATCAGCGAACACCAGTTGGCTGACATAGCCACGAAGCCTCAACCAAGAGCTCTGTTCGAAGCACAGCGTGAAGGTCTGATGCAATGGGCCGCCGAGTTCATGACCCGCACAGCATCTGAGGGCATGTGAGATTATTGAAGCTGTAGCTCACCAGGCTTCACTATCTAAGTAAACAGCATGCATAGCAGTACACAAGCCATGCCCTTGGTACATAACATGGACAAACCAAACTGTAACAAACAGTATTTGGAGACGCAGAAAGGTAATAAAACAACCTAAACTAAGCTCACAATTTGATAATCTTTCACCAAGGGCAACGGCAAAGAGGGCAATGACAACAACGCTGCCATGCAACAAAAGGAAACAGACCCAAAGAAGAGAGCCGTCAGCCTTGGGCGACAGCAAACTAGCTAGCGAGCTAGCCAGCCGTTAGTTACGCTTGCCAATGGATAAGGAGGATACCGGTACTACCCAGGTCTGTGCAGAAAAAGATGCCGTTCA
Source organism: Seminavis robusta (assembly GCA_903772945.1). NCBI lineage: Eukaryota > Bacillariophyta > Bacillariophyceae > Naviculales > Naviculaceae > Seminavis > Seminavis robusta. The sequence continues at coordinate 2,153 of CAICTM010001532.1, forward strand.
GGAAATATTGCACTCCCTGTATCAACAGCAGCTACAACAACGACAAACCAGGAACGCTGTTGGTGAACAACAACAATCCAGGAATGCTGGTGATGCTACTATTAAACATGGTGACGTCTCCGACGCTCACCAGCATGTTAAAGAAGACACTTCTGACGTAGAGATGATCACCTTTAGCAAGGGCATCAAGGAAGCCTCCAGGCCACAAGAGACTGATCACGCTGGTGACGTACAGAGAACCAGACTTCCGCCATGGCACGGACTTACGGCGTTGGAGATATCAGATTCGATATTTTTTCCAGATGGACAAAAAGAAATCTCTCCAGCGCCAGACAGAGGGCCACAAAGAGTGTCACAAAGTTATGTGCGCGTCCCCGTGCCTGGTGCATATTCGGTCAGTGGGCCTTTTGCTGGTCAAAATAGCAACGAAGATCAGTTACCTGAAGAACCCCAAGCACCCATCGATGCTGCTGTATCGAGGGAGTTCGATGAAGAAGATTTCGACTTCATTGACAGTGCAGAGCCAAGGTTATCCAGCGAGAGATCAAGGCAATACTGGAGGCTTAGGTTGCTCCGTGTCCTTTCACTGGAGGTCAACGTAGTTCTCATGGCAGTGTTTGCGGTCCTGCACAATTTTGGCGGTGTCTATGAGAGGGCACAACAACAACAGTCTACCAACAGCCATTGAAATTCCATCGAGCCCACTAGCACTGACAGCTTCTCCAGCACAAACGCCAACTCTTCTTTTGGAGTTACTCAATTTACCAGATCATACACTGTCGGCTATGGAACGTTCAGAATCGCCTCAATCAAAAGCCTATCTATGGCTAGTCAACAATATCAGCAACCAAACATCTACTCACAAGGATCTGCCGACCTATCTATGGCTAGTCAACAATATCAACAACCAAACCTCTACTCACAAGGATCTGCCAAAGTGGAGACTGATCCAAAGATTTGCTCTGGCCACAATCTACTCTTCTTTGAGAGGAGATCATTGGGTGCAGCATCATGAATGGTTGGACTGGGAGACCAATGAATGCAACTGGGAACAAATAGATTACATCCAAGATTTCTCCAGCTGCAATGAGAGAGGAGAAATCAAGGCACTGGCATTTGAGAATGCCAATAATCTGGACGGATCAATTCCACCAGAGATTTCATTGTTGGGCCATAGTCTGCAGCTTGTTATATTCCGTCAACATAAGGAGCTCACTGGGGTCATCCCAACTGAAATTGGTCAGCTGACCAAACTGACAAAGTTGACAATAAGTGCAACAAGTATTGTTGGAACACTTCCAACAAAATTTGGCACACTGCAGAGTCTGGAGACTCTTCAAATTCATTTGAACAAAATTGATGGCAAAATACCATCAGAGGTGGGCAAAGTAGGCAACCTATCGGAGCTGAGTTTCTTGAGCTCTGATATAACAGGTACGTCTCCAAATTTTTGCACATCCTAGGCCCTACTGAGAAAGATGAACCTCACATTTTCTCCAACTTAGGCTTAGTGCCTGGTGAGATTTTCCAATTGCCAGGCCTCACAAGATTAAATCTTTTTGGCTGCCAGAAGCTTACAGCTTACAATGTCCTTGATGAAGTTATTAGAAACTTGCACAACCTGCAACAGCTTCAACTGTCAGGTAGAACTGCTGGGGCGGAGATATCAATTCCATATAAGATTTCCTTCAGGTTTGGCCTTGACAGAACCAGACATAGTGGTTGCAATGAGGATGGCTAACACTTCATCATGATTCTTTGTCCGCAGCTGAACTTGGCAAACTAACAGAGTTAACGTCCCTTATATTGGCTGACTGGAAAATCATTGGCACTATACCAATTGAGCTTGGGAACTTGGTAGGGTTGGTATGTGATCTTGTTGTGGCCCTGTGTTCTGCTGCAACGGGTGTTTCTAAGCTTGTGAGGTTTCATGACTTGTACACAGAAAAGTCTCAGGTTGAGTGAGAACTCATTAGTAGGAACTTTGCCACAAGTGTTTCTTGCAATGAGCAGCGAGTATACTTGTGTTGGTGTAGCCTTGCTTCTGGACACATATTGACTCACTCTGTTACCAACATTCCCGTCTGTCTCTTAGATCTGTCCGACCTTGCGCTTGGTTCCAATCGCTTGAAGGGAACACTACTGTTTGATTTCTTTTCCAAACTCACAAGGTTGCGACACGTGTACATCAACGACAACCAAATTTCGGGCTCTATTTCAAGGCAAGTTGGTCTGGCATCCAGCCTCATCAGACTAGAACTGCAGAATACCAAGCTCTCTGGGCCAATGCCCACAGAGCTCTTGGCCTTGGACAACTTGACAAGCTTGGTAGTCACCAGCACATCCTTGTCAAGGAGCATTCCCGCAGAACTATGTGAAAAAATGTACAAGCACAAATGGAATTGCTTGGGTGTGTCTAACTGTGGACTTTTCCCAGTGAAAACCAACACAACAGTCTGCTCTGGAACGTCCCTTTGTGGTTGCGATTGCATTCCTTGCTCTGTAGGATCCCTAGCTAGGAAGCAAACAGAGTACTAGCTAGTACACCTTAATAACTGCGGGATGTGAGTGAGACCGCTGTTCTGCCGTGGGCTATTACTTTTCTAAAAACCACAGCTTTTAAGGGTACTCTTAGGGTTAATCTGGTAGATCCACCTTTCGCAACCACCACAACTCACATCGCAGAACTCCAGCTGAAAGGCCACAACCACAAAGGAACAAACACCGCCACTATCACCATGTTGCGAAGAGGCCCGGCAGCCAGACGCAGGAGAAGGGCAGCCCCCGATCGACCACAAGAAGAACCTGGCGATCACCAGAACGTAACCGCTCCCTTGGAGGCTGGTGGATCCTGTTTGAATCTCGATTTGTGCATGGGTGCTGCCACGGTTCTGGAACGACTGCGACGAGTCAATTCCGCCATTATGAGTGTTTCTTTGGAAGTGAATCTCATGTCGGAACTCATATTTGACCAAGAATGGATGGCCATCATGGAATCCATGGGTTCCTTGCCTTCGATCCGCACCGTCTCGTTGAGTTTTCGAATCCGAATTCCCATTCCCACCCAAGCCTTTACCAAACTGATCGAACTGGCCACTCCCATGGAGCAGTTGAATCTGGTGGGCCTGCAATTGTCCCATACCATAATTCGAACGACAACAAGTTCGACTACTAGTGAGGAAGGAGAAGTATCACCCGTCAACGAATTGATTCGGGCATGTCAGAACGCCAAGACGTTGACCAGAATCCATCTGTGTCGCTACCGGCCAGTACCTCTGTATTCCACAGCAGCATCAGGCCATGTTCGGTTGGCGGACCCACTGCTCTTAGCCCTCTCCAACTTGCCAAACTGCCAATTGTTTCACTTGGAGAGAACAAATGTCTTTACCAATCCACAACACAACAACAACAACCCTGATTTGCTAGATTTAATTTGTCGATCACCCTTTTCGAAATTGAAGATTGGACTGCAAGATCGTGCCATCCAATTGCAACAACCAATACCCAAAATGGCAGTCGCCTTCCAACACAATCCACGCTTAAAAGAACTCATTATTCAACACACCATAGACCAACCGGCTCTGGAAGCCATATCCGAGTTGCTACGGACCAACCAAACCCTCGAAAAACTCTCTCTGCTACGAATACAGTGCGACAACTGGAGTACCGTCTTGCAAAACCATGCTCTAGAACACAACACGACCCTACAGAGCCTCGAGTTGAGCATTATTCTCTCCCGTGCCGACCGGTCGCTGTTAAAGACCAACTGGAGCAACTTGGCCATGTCCCTGAGCCATCACAATTCCCGTCTCACCACGCTCCATGTGGATTTGGCGGGTGCACGGCATGGCTCTGGTCTTGCCACGGAACCCTTGTTGAAGATGCTCCGAGAGGACAACTTTGTGCTGCAAAACATTGTCATCAATCGCAACACGGTCCCATTGCACCCTGATATTCTCTTTTACTTGAAGTTGAACAAGATTGGGAGGAACAAATTGTTGCGACAACAAGCCGTGGCATCCGAAACGGAACTTGTGGCCAACAGCAACAAGGGAAGTCTTCGGGACGATTGGATTCAAACGTTGATCAAACACAAATCCAATGTCCGCATCTTGCACTATTTCATCTGCCGAGATCCCAGCATTATTATCCCACTTACGCTTAGTGCTACTACTTGTTGAAGAACAAGTTGTGTCTCAAGTTGGTGGCGGCTCGCAGTATGGACCGTCCTCCAAAGAGCACCAAGGATGACATGTACAATTGATGCAAGTGTTCACTATCCAACGACAGTGCCAATAGTCGCCCAGAATGGCACCGCCACACACATGTCCCGCTGTGGCAAGGGGAATCGCATGAATCCGCAACACAGCTGATGTCAGGATGGAAGGAATGATGGCGCACATGGCCGTTCCTTGCACGCAACGATGATCGAGATTCGTCATTTCCGTCAAGTAGGACATGCACAAACAACCTCCCACTCCCATCATGTTACTGAGGATGCCTGAGAACAGACCAAAGGATGCAAAATGAAGGAACTTTTGTAGTGATCCAACTGTTGGGATTGTTGTAATAGTAGGTCATTGGTGTCGTACACAACAACGGGTGGATCGTCAGCCATGGTTGTTGTTGACGCTTGTTGCTTGACTTTTTCAAATTAGTTGTTGCCGTCGCTTCTTGGCTCTTTCTTGGATCCAAAAATGAGTGGGGAGCAGTACAATACGGCTAGTTGCTAGCTACCGGTACCCCCGATGAGAGAAAGGCGGCAGAGAGAAAGATGGTATAATATTATCAACGTGGCCAGCTGCAAAAGGGCGAAGGGAAAAGGCACGCCACCAATACGCTGATCTCCTCTGGATCCATTGAAATGGCGTGATGCCTGGCATTCACCACGGTAGAGCAACGCATGAATAGCCCAGGCATAAAAAAAGCTGAGCACTGGCCTTGACACTTTCCAGGAGCTCCTCGCAGCATGAGATCCATACTTGTGGCGCCAAGCATTCTATGCAAAAAAGCCAGCGACGGGTGAAGGACGGGGACAACGGTAATTGTGCTTTGTTTACTCCTCAACGATTGTCCCTGAGAGGTAAAACGTTTGACATGTATCAATGTGCACCTTCACTAGCTTGCCTCGGAGCTCGTCAATGTCACCATCACAATAAACGATAAACCCGTGAGTGGATCTTCCCATGACCTGTGTGGGTCTCTTCACATTTCTTTCTTCCACCAGAATTTCTACAGTTCTACCCATCAAGCGGGATCGCCGTTGCGCCGCATGCTGCAGATTGAGTTCATTGATGCGCCGCAGACGATCTTGCTTTGCATCGTCCGCAACTTGATTGTCCCACAGAGCCGCAGGTGTATTGGGTCGTGGCGAGTAGGCTGCCGTATTGACAGTATCAAACACAACTTCCTCCATCAAACTCAAGGTTTCTTGAAACTGCTCTTCGGTTTCGCCCGGAAATCCCACAATCACGTCTGCGGTAATGGCGGCATCAGGGAGACGGGAACGTATCCGATCTACAATGTGCAGGTACTTTTCGCGTGTATGTCCTCTTCCCATGGCAGCCAGCACCTCGTTGGATCCACTCTGAAAGGGGATGTGGAAGTTCTCACATGCCGCATCCGTTTCTGCAACGGCATCGACGACTCCCAATGACATGTAACGTGGGTGGGATGTCACAAAGCGGAGTCTTTCCAAACCTGGAATATCTCCCACTATCCTGATCAAGTCCGAGAATTTGCGTTTGGGAATCATGTCTCTTCCGTAAGCACTGCAATTTTTAAAGTCAAGCATGGATTTATTCGATCAATCAGAGAACGGTTAGAAATGGAGTAGAGGTTCCCTTGCCACAAATATTCCACTGTTACTGCATGCAGCGCAACGTTGTACATGTATCAGCAACAAAGAAAAAGGTAACTTACTCAATGTTTTGTCCCAACAAGGTCACTTCTTTGTATCCCTGTTGGACCAACTCGGAAATTTCTGCGATAATACTCTCGACGGGCCTCGACTGTTCGACTCCTCGTGTGGTGGGTACAATGCAAAAGGTACACCTTTCATTGCATCCATAAATGACATTGACCCATGCCGCCACTGTGGATTGTCGTCTTGGTTTGGTGGAATCTTCCATAATATGTGTGGCTTCAGTAGCAACAACTTGATTTCCCATGGACACATCTTCCAAAAGATCACCAATGCGGTTCGCGTACTGAATATTATGGGAACAAACAGCAAAAAAACAAATGCGCAGTGACGATGAGACAAGAAAAGTTCGTTAGTCGATCGAGAACCGGGCAGCAAAAAGGCGAGCAAACGATTTGGCGTTTCCCCAAAAAACATGCTGCCAACTCAACTAATTCAACTGTACGAACTCTTACCTGTGGTCCCATGACCAGATCCACTTCGGGGCATCGTCTCAGGAGTGCTTCTCCCTCTTGTTGCGCCACACAGCCCGCGACAATAATGGTGACATCTTCTCCCTCTCGCTTTCGTTTGGCATGTGGTCCAATGTAGGAATACACCTTTTGTTCGGCGTGATCACGAATGCTGCAGGTATTCAATACTACAATATCTGGTTTTTTACTGTCGTCGTTGTTGCGTGGTTGAATTCCCAAATTTTGCAATTGTCCTTCCATTCGTTCCGAATCGGCGCGGTTCATTTGACATCCCATGGTTTCCATTTGGTAGGTTTTGGGTGAATGTTGTTGTGGTTGTTGACGACGACTGCGTTTGTTGGTTTTGGTTTTGCGTGGTTTTCGCACCGATGCCATTTTTCGGACATCGGCCATGACATCGACGACCTGTACCAGATGATACCCCACCGAGGATTCCACCATGACGATATCTCCTGGTTTGGTGGTGATTTGTACCATTTGTTGTCGCGCTTCGGGTGGGAAAATCATGTCCAAATGTTCGTCGGGGTCTTCTTCTTTATTATTAGCAATAGGTTGGGTATCTTCTTTTTCGTCATCTTGCTGTTGTTTGGGCACATTCATCCATCCCAACGAACCTCCCTTGTCTCGTGTGGCAGTACACGAACTAATCTGTTGTGCCAGATCCGAAAACCCCGTGTGAGCGGCTCGCAATTGGTGCAAACTGACTTCGGCCAATTCGCGCGACGCAAACAAAATGTGGGCCAGTCGAATGGCCGTCAAGTACTGACGTCCCGCACCGGTGGCAATAATCTTGCGCGAATCCACTTCGGTACCTCGGAGTGTCGGATATCGGGGAAGTGGCGTTGTTGATGTTGTGTTGGTGGTGGTTTCACGAGGAGACGATAGCACCATTCGTCGTGTTGTGGAGTGTCTTGTCATGGCAGCAGAAGAAGAAATACCAGTGACGGGAGAAAAGGCCGTCGTCATCCATTGGTGGTGGAGCAGTGCTGGTAGCACCAACAGTCCCACAAGAGTTCTCGAGGAGGCTATTGTCGGTCTCATCATCTTCATCTTCAGTACATCTATCATCAAAGTGGCTTCGTATCTTCTATTCTCGGCATAAATGGATCCACAGTTCGAGGACAGCTTAGCGAGCCAAGATTTGAGATCCTGTTGCAGCAGCTGTTTCATTGCCTTTCCTGCGTGCAGTGGGGTGAGGCGGTGAGGCGAGTTGATGGCTTGGCATTTGGCATCAGCTGGAAGAGACTGACGTATGATATGTGCAATGAAGGCCAGACGGTGAAGTCTTTGTTCGTGACTAAGTCAAGACTGCCTCCAGCCGGTTCCCGGTTGAAGTTTTTCTAGGATCCAAGGAATGCCAACACCACATTTGCCTCCAACACAACACTACTTGCAAGAGGAAAACAGAGAAGAACTAAAGGTGGAAGACAACGCCACTTTTTGGTCCATTGCATCGATTTCGTTCTGTCATCTGATCCCACCATGAAGAAATTCTCGTCAGCCATCCTTTCCTTGTTGTTTGTGTCTTCGACACTGGCATTTGTGCCTCTGCAGCAACAACAACAACAGCACGTTACTCATTTGGCGGCATCCGTCGATGACAAGACCGAAGTACGAGAATATTTCAACTCGGAAGGATTCAATCGATGGAACAAAATTTATTCCGAAAGTGACGATGTCAACTCGGTACAGATGGATATCCGAACTGGACACGATCAAACCATTCAGAAAATCCTCAACTGGATTGCCGCTGATGGTGATATTGCCGGAAAGACCGTCTGCGATTGTGGATGTGGTGTGGGATCGCTCGCCATTCCATTGGCGCAAATGGGTGAGTTACTGAACTACTGAACAAGCAAATACTGTTGGTATCATTAAAGAAAGAAAGAATGAAAGAAAGCAGCGAGAGTTTATGGAAGGAAGTTGCGATGATGCTGTTGTTGGATTGAGTTTCAAGCAAACAAAAGCTCTCTTGGGATGTTTTGATGTTTGTTGAAGATTATGAAATATTATGTCAACTGTACAGTGCGCTCAACCATTTCTCTTTCTTTCTTTTCCTATCAAATCTCTCTTATCACCACCAATTCACGACAATCACACACACCTACCCACCCTCCTTTCACCATCATCCATCATCAGGTGCCGAACTGTCTGCCAGTGACATTTCCGATGCCATGGCCGACGAAGCGGGACGACGTGCCAAAGAATTGGGAATCGAAAATGCCAAATTCTACAGTTCCGACTTGGAATCGGTCACGGGATCATACTCCACTGTCACCTGCGTCGATGTCGCCATTCACTACCCCACCGAGAAAATGACCGAAATGATCACCCATCTTTGCAGTCTCGCACAAGATCGCGTCATTATCAGTTTTGCACCCAAAACATGGTACTACGTCGCACTCAAAAAGGTCGGAGAACTATTCCCTGGACCCTCCAAAACCACACGAGCATACCTGCACGAAGAAGAGGTCGTCATAAAGGCGCTCAAGGCGGCTGGATTCGAAATTGCCAGGGATGAAATGACCGCTACCAACTTTTACTTTTCGCGACTCTTTGAAGCCAAGCGAGTAGCATAAAAAGCTAAATACGTACCGTAGTAAGCAATGCTATGCAAGGAAGAAAAAGAACCGACGATGATATGTTATGTTGGTGTGCTGTAAGCCCAATCATTTTGTTCCATTACTGCTCTGCTCAGTGGAGTACAGCACCCAGATTGATCTTTCTTTCTAGAGAAGCTTTGGATGGCTCCCGCAGACAGCAGTGGCTCAGGTTGGCGTGGACTTGTGCAAGGCATAATCCATCTCTACTACCCGTAGAGGCCAGCATACACATGAAGTCGATCAGATTGGCTGTTGCTTCATGGAAGACAATGTTCTGACAAAGCACATCTCCGTGATGGAAGCCCTTTTCGTGAAGCTGTTTAAGCTTCAGACATAAAGAAATCAACTGACGTTGGTGGGTGGGGACATTCGTCCCTTCGAGCCAGGGCATTTTTAGAACAGCAACACCGATATCGTCGTTTTCAAGGGCCAGCAGCTCCACTCGTTCCCCGTACAATAGTTTTGCGATCTCCAGATTTGGCCGTCGCATCTTGTGTCGGCAAATCCCATAATCGAACAGCTTGTAAACAGAAGAGTCTGAACGGAAACCTTGGGGTGGATCTTGCGTAGTTTTGTGCCCCGTGGGACACCAGGGCAGAAGTCGCAAGTCTCAATTGCTCCGTGAACGGTCACAGGGCTCAGCAATGCGAGGCAAAGGAAGTAAACCTTCAGTAGTTTGATGCATTTGCCGGGGTCTGCAAAGTGTGCCTCGAAAAGCAGGGCATGTTCCAGGAGACGGCGTTTCACGCTGTCAGGTGCAAAACTACTCCATGTAAAGCCGTAGAGGCGGATGCTCGCATTGCTCATCGTCAACCCAAATGACAATCTTTCTTGGACCTGTATCAACTTGGACTGCGAGGCTTCTGAAATGTATCCACAAAGCCGCCAATTGGCATCATCGTGCAAACTCGCTTTGTTCACTTCGATCATGCCAACAAGCACATCCTCGCGTTGTCCCTCGTTGCAAGAATAAAACGCAGCAATGGCTGTCGACACAGTCGTCCGCGCTGCCCTCCTTGAAACCGCATGCATACTGATGCGAAAAGACGAATGGTAGATTCTGTCGTTGACAAAACTTGTTGAGGTATTGAGAAATGCCTTCGGAGAAGTCGGCCTCTCGCGAAAATATTGTGCCGGAACGGTTCGACGCCGAGAAGACTTTGAGTGACACGAGGGACTCCAGAAGATGCATCCAAGCCTCGTCGCCGTTCAACTTGAGAAGATTCTCTTCGGGAGCAACAGCCGCGTTGCTGCTGCATCCTTCGTAGATAACTTCATGCATGTCTTTCAGCGTACTCGTCGTCGCCAAGGCCCGAAGAGCCTTGTAGAAAGCAGGATGCCGGGCCACGCCACAGTCGCGGTCGTGGATTTGCAAGTTACCCCGACCGTAGTCAAGGTTGTCGGCGTTGAGTTGACTTGGGGACACGCTGTTGTTGGAGCTTTCGGTCGAATCCTTCTCTGCTTGCGTCTCTTGAATTTGCTTTGGCTTTGCAAACATATCTTGTATCTCTTCTTTTCAGGGCAATCATTGGTCTTCTCCAATACGCTCCGCATGTTTTCAAGGTCGTACGGAAGAAAACGCGACTTCTTGCTAGGATTCTTCGGCGAACCGGACAAAGACGATGGCCTCTTCTTTCCATTGTTGTTGCTTGCAGAAGAGCTCATCTTTTGTGCACTCTTCCGCTAATTTTGCTCCCTTCTCCTTCCTGGTTTTCCTCCATGCACCCCCCTTCCCTGCCCCCCCCCCCGTTTTTTGCCCTGCTCCCGTCCTCATTGCTCTCCCCGTACGCCCACCACCACAGCCACCCACCACCGCAGCCCCTGCTCTGCCTAGCTTCACCCCCCTCGCTCCTTAACGTATCTATTTAGTATTTGTTTTTGCACCCATATCCGGTAAGGTGATGGATCTAACCCATGATTTGGGGTGAGCACTATGTATCGATAGCTCTGACAATGCTATTAGCTTGCCTCAGGAAGGTCCAATTTGGTCAACATGCCACAACAAAACTTGTTTGTGGGTGTGCAACAGGCTCGCATTCAGTGATGAAGGCACGAAAAGGAATGAACAGGAAAGCCACCAGACCAGAACAAATTTACACCCCCTTCAATCGGAGGATGAAGGCGGTACAACCGATGGCCGTGAGGTCTACAGGACCTTCTTCCTATCGGTCTGGAGGATTCGTTACTCGAAAGAAATTAGTCTGGAAGGTGAAAGCTTAGCTATATCTTAGAAATGGCGGAATCTAGCTAACTAGCATAATCGCATAATATTCCTCTCAATGATGACACGAGCGAGTTTTCTGGTACCTGGTACATCATGATGAGCGGAGGAGTCGACTGGCACTCGAGGGAGAGGTGTTTGTTGGTGGCTCCACCAGTTTTCCACACCAAGTCTTTTGCTGGTTGACTTCTATAAAGTAGTCTTATCCATTACGGTACGGTACCAAATAATGATAATTACTAGATGTTTACCCTACCGTATTCTTCTCTTCTGAACACAAACACTTCCAGCGGTTTTCTTTTGACTTAAACACTTCCAGCAGCCTTCTGTTGAATGTTTCCCAGCCCTGCCCATTGACGAGACCAAGCCCCTCCTAAATATTGCTGCTTCCTTTTGATGCATGACAACAAACACAAAAGTCATGATCAAAGCGCTCCATCGTCCAACCCTCCACGGTCTTGACAAATTTTTGATTTCCATCCTCCTCCTCTCCACTGTTTCGATCCACGACATCTCGTCTTTACTATTTCTTTTGTCGCTTTCTGGGAGGACCACCCTTCTTCTCTTCCATTTGCTCATGCCGTTCCTTGAACTCCCAGTTGCCACGACGACGATCTTCCGCCGGTTTCTCGGCATCTTCATTCATCTCCTTCAAGCCTCGGACTCGCCGTTCCTCTTCTTCCGTTAGCTCCTCCCCGGCATCGACTTTGGCTTGAATGGCACTCGGAAGCTTGTCATAGCCAGCCTTGAGACCATCGTCATAGGTCACAAAGTCCTCTTGGGTCACGAAGGAGTAGCAATCCAAAGGGTCATCGATGCCATAGTGGTAGACCAAGTACTCGAGTTTCTTCAACTGCTTTTTGCGTTTGCGGGTGGAGTAAAAGTCCCACCAATAGACATCGCGAACAGGACGAGGAGGGACACTGTAGGGGCTCAGAACCAAACAAGGCACATAATCAGGATCGGTGGCTTTTCCAGCGTTCTCTTCATCTTCATCGTCATCCTCTTCAGCCTTGCAGAACCCCATTATGCCAAACATGCTCGTGACTTCCTCGGGGAGAGACTTGAGAATGGTCTCCTTTTCCTTCTCGAACTTGCCCTTTGCTACTGCCGCCATGATGCTTTGGATCAACAGCAGAGACTCACTACTTCTTTCTTTTATTGCTTGTTGTGATGGCTAACTAATACAATAAGCGATTGCCCTTGCCGGTTTATAGTTGTGTTCGTATGAGTGTATGTATGTTTGCACTTCCGATCCTTCATAGTCTTGGGACTGCCGCATGCAATGCAATGCTATGCCTGCATTGCTTGCCTCCCTTGCTTGCCCGGGTGACGGACGACTACTGAGAGAGGGGCGACAGTCGAGGCTGTCTTGCTGTTGTTGTCCTGCTTGTCATGGTTGTGCATTCTCGAAATGTGGAGGTGGGAAGGCGTTTGTTCGTGCTCACAAATTTGATTGAGAAAGGCAGGCGGCATTCGAATTGAATTGAATTGAATCGAATAGATTTATTCGACTCGACTGACTCGACTGATGACTCGACTTGACTCACTCGACTGTCACTTGATCCTTTTCTGTGGTGGTTGTCATTTTTTGCATAAAAGAACCACAATGGCCAATACTACTACTACTAAAACTAGCGGCGACAATGGAACGAAGCAAGGAGGAAACAATGGCGACAACACCATGACACTGTCTTGCGTCCTTGGGTGGATGGGAAGCATGGCAGCCGTGGCCGTTGTGTTCTTGGCGGTGGCCATTATGGTGGTGCCGCGAGTCCTCTACACCGATTTACCACCTGATGTCTCTTTGGATTTGACGAGTCCTACTACCATGATTGTCACTGGAGCCAACAGTGGTCTCGGATTGGCATCTGTCATGCACTTTGCGCACAATGAACACGCAACAATCATCATGGCTTGTCGAAGCCAAACACGATGTACCAGCGCCAAGCAACGCATCTACGACATTCTCGGTGAGGAGGTCGTCAAGGCGAAATTGCAGCCCATGAGTTTGGATCTATCCAAGAAAGAATCGATTGAAGCCTTTGCCAATGAACTCCGGGGTCAGCCAATTCACATCCTCATCAACAATGCTGGATTGGCAGGTGTTTTTCCAGATCTCGAATACAATGCCGAGAATGGAATCGAAACTCATATTCATGTCAATCACTTGGGTCATGTGCGATTGATGCATTGTTTGTGGAACAATCTACAAATGGCAGAAAATGCGAGAATTGTGGCCGTCTCGTCGCTCATGGCAGCTCCTGCCAAGATTATACCGACATTTGGATGGACTCAAGACGAACCTCGCTACACCACCCATTGGAATGGGCGCATGTACGGAGGAAGCAAACGTGCGAATCTGTTTTTTGCCAATGAATTGCACCACCGGTTGATGGATGATACCGCTCTAATCGGAAACAAAAAGAATGGCAGTCAGATCAGTGTCGTTGCCGCTCACCCAGGCTTTACGCAGACAGATTTGTGCAAAAATGGATGCACGGGAAAAAACACTTTTGGCAGATACTTGTCCAATCTAAAATTGCTCGTAGGGACGATCAAAATGACGGCGGAAGATGGAGCTTTGTCACAAGCGTATGCTGCTGTTGTCCCACAAAGTGGCGTGTACATTGGTCCTTCCTTGGCATTGGTGGGAGGGCCAAAAATTTTGGGACAGCTGGATCACTCTAGGCATCACATGGCCTTTACACGTGATGAAAGCAAAGAGCTCTGGGATAAGAGTTTAAAAGCCTTGGGAATCGAGGTCTTTGGCGACTACAAGGTTCCTGTGGAGAATGAAGAGGAGGTGAATGTTAATGAAGTTGCACCAGAGATGATGGAAAGTTCGGAAGAGGTTACCACGGAGTAAAAAGTGATTTGTACAGGAGACACGCATCCCAAGGGACAACCCGTGCGTGATTCGATTCAAGAGAATGAGAATGCCAGGGCGGCTATCCTGTGGCCATGAGAGCCCATGGAGGAGGTGCAGCAGCCTTGCAAAAAAGAGAGGCCACTTGGAAATCATGGGTACAAAGCTGGGCATTACCGGTACCGTATGATCAAAAGGTGAACGGAGTTCTAGCTAGTCCTCCGCGTGCAATATATTAGCAAGGTCAACAGTAGACCATCTCCTTCTGATACCGCTGTTACTTCGTCTGGGTAGATCTAGCTGGCTGGAGTAAGGTTGGCTGAAGCTGCACAGATAGATAGCTAGAATTAGATCTAGCCGGTACATGTAGCTACCATAGGAGCCTCATGTGTGCATCCAGCTCGAGCAATCCAACACCAAACACCCTTTCCACTTCGCATCGCGGTTGTTACATGGATTCTGCAACCTGCAACGTGAAAAAGAGGGCTTTTGTAACTGGTAGTTTTACAACCCCCAACAGGGCCCGCCAAGCAAGCTCAACCCAAGACCACGCTCTGCCGAGAAAAATGAGATGCTGAGGAGCTGGATCTCAAAAGAAAGTTTCCACTGTAAGAGCCAAACGAACACACGCTCGGTGACTGCACAGAGCAGTTCCTTATCAAAGTGAGTGATTCCGATGTCGTAAAGTACGTCTTATGAAGTCTTTGCGCATTCGGTACTGATCAGCTTCGTTTGGCCTTAATGCCTCTGGAGCAAACGGCACTGCGCTGGGCGATCCAGCCACCAGAGTGAGCCACTTGCTAAAATTGGCCTGGGATCAACGGTTCAAGAGATTGCATACAAAACACCACCCATCCCAACTCCTGGAGGGAGGGATCGGAGAGCAAAGAGGTGTGGAAGGACCATTTTTCTTGTTCGTTTCGGTGCTGCTGGTTGTGATTTTGATAAGAGGAGGTGTCTAGTTAGTAGATTTGCCGCTCTTGGTCAAAAGGTTGGAAGAAGAGAGATATTGCCGTTGTTGCGCTGGTTGCTTTCTTCGGCAGCAAGTGGAGGTCATTTCGTCGGCTCCTCGATTTCGGACAGTCGGACAGACGTCCCCAAAGGGTTAGTCCTCACTGAGCGCTCTGTGACCCCCACTCAGTTGGAATGCCTACTGGACCCTACGTGGCTTGTACGTATCTTCACTCTCAGGTCATCGAGAGGCAACCACCCAACACTCATCAGGAGCCGCTGCCATCGAGGCAACCTTCCAACGAGACAGAGGCAGCAGTAGAAGACATCTTGCGCAGTAGTAGCGTGCAGGACAGCAGCAGCACAGCATCAGCAAGGCTGCGCAGCTCTGTTCTGTTGTTCCTTGTGGGCAAATTGGTGGGTAAAAGCACGACACGACACGGCGCTTCCTCCCTTCCAAAACGGCTTGGCTACTGGACAGCGCAGCGGCGCTATTGAGCGGCACACGACATCATAGACGTCCAGACAGCCACCGACGACGGGGGAAACTGCGACAGCCAAGGGGAAGGAAGGTGTTGTAGCAATTTTTCTGATATGAAGAAAGTGCTTATAAGGATGAAGAAACGGCTGAGTGGCGACGGGGAGAGCAAGAAGGCTAGCCGTGAAGCCAAGGAGCGATCGAGTGAATCCGGTCAACAAGATGCCTCCTCGAGTAGTGAGCGACGGAAAGAGGTGGCTCCAAAGTCTCCGCCATCGGCGTCTGTTGCTCGAAAGCCCACAATCACCGAAGAGACATCCACCGATGACACTGCCGCTGCTGCCCCCGCGTCCAAGAGCCCCCCTACTAGTAAAGTAAGATCCACTTCTCCCAAGACGATTAGGCCGCTGGCTGCGAAGACTGCTGCGAAAATCAAGACAACCGCTACCAAGAAAGAGAAGCCAGGGGCCAAGAAAGCCGCCGACAACAAGTCAAACAACGCAGGCAAGAAGAAGGAATCCAAAGAAAAGAGCAATAGTAACAACAACAGCAAGAAAGACAACAATAATACCAATTCCAACTCATCGGATGACCCCAACAAGAAGGATGACAAGATCGTCAAGAAGAAAGGAGACGACACACCTGATGCTATCAAAACATACAGCGATGTACCGACTCTCGAGACGACAAAGCTTCCCCGCGGTGGTGTCAGTGTCGATACGAAAGCTGTGGGCCGTGTACAGGTAAGTCCTTCATTGGCAAGATACGGTGGTCCCTGTGTGCTGGAGACGCGTTCGGTGTTGCATGTCTTGTGGAACACTGCCAACAGCTTTCTGTGCTTGCCCTTGTTTGTGTGTACGTGCTCGGTCGTTCTTTTAGTTTGGTATCCCTCCCGAGACTATCAAAGACAGCATGAGATTAGGATTGCCTGTGCCACAGGTATACATTGTTCCTGTAGAACGATTTTGCAGAGAGATGGGACCTGCTCTGGGGGTCAATCTGGCAGAGTTTGAGTTCCCTGCCTACTTCAACTTCTTTGTCTACAAAAAGAGATGCACGCTAGTGGTGGACTCGGCAGACGCCGAACAAAACATCCGTCGTGTCTTTAGCGAAACCTTACTCGGTCCTGCACAGTTCCGGAAAGAGGAAGATCCCATCCCACACGAGTCGGAAGATTTCGCACTAGACTTTGACAAAGATGCCATTCCAAACTTCCAAAAAGAGTTGAAGCACTTCCGAATAATGCCGGACGGAAAAGAGCTTGTTCTGGAAACACTGCTCAATTTCCGACACTTTCATATGCCCGTCGAGAATGTGGGTCACGAGAACCTTGGTGTGATCAGACCATCCGAAGACGACGATGAAGAGGGCGAAGCTTGCACGGACGATGAAGAAGACGACGACGATGAGCCAGAGGCAACAGAGGAGGTTCCCCATAATGCAAAAGAGGTCGAGCAAAAGCGTGAGAAGACGCCCTTCAACTACAACCAAGCAAGATGGATGGGTAAGGGCCGCGATGTTTCTCAGTTTTGCTTGTACGTTGGCGTAATTTGTTTGTTCTCACATACATACTTCATCCATGAATTTGCCGCAGGCGATGTAGCGACTGTCTGGCCACCCACAGCCACGGAGGAGCAGATCGCCGCAAGAAACGTCCCTAGGGTTGAGGTCTTCAAAATGCCGGGTGGAACCGAGTACATTGTTCATGACATTGACGAGAACAACTTCATCATCGGAAAAGCTCGGTTCTCGGGTCACGTAAAGGTTTCGGAACAAATGAGCGTGGAAGGATTCGGCGGCACATCTATTCTCGACAACGTCCACGAAGAGGAAAACGGAATTGACGACGACATCGATTCGGATGATTCTGACGCCCCCACCAGAAAGCGAGAGCTTCCACGCACCTTTCATCCGCCATCATTTGGTGTTACCGTTCTCGGAAATTCCCACGGTTTCGATAAGAGTGGGTCTGTGTCTGGTTATGTTTTGTGGATCAATGGTCGTGGTGTGATGATCGATCCTCCACCCTATTCGTCAGCGACTCTCGAAAGAGAAGGTATCCGGCCACGAATGATTGTCGGCATCATTATTACTCACTGTCACGCTGATCACGATGCCGGTGCCTTCCAGAAAGTGCTGACTGGGTCTCCTGTTGTCGTCATCACAACTCCGACGATCTACAAGAGTTTCATTCGGAAGTATGCTGCGCTGTCAGCTTTGAGCCCCGCTCTGCTTCGACACAGCCACCGATACAAGCCAGCCATCATCGGACAACCACTGCGGTTCCAAGGAGCCACCTTTCATTTCACCTATACGCTACACACAATTCCATGTGTGGGTTTCCGAGTAGAATGGCGGGGGAGATCAATGGTTTTTACTGGAGATCATTTCAACAGTCCACCAGCAATAGACAAACTAGAAGAGACGGTACGTTTCCATTTGTTTGTTAAATCTCATGGTGGCAGATTTTTGTAGCAATTCTCACTTTATTTTTGTCCTGTTGTTTCTCAGGGTGTGTTATCCCACGCCAGAGCTAATGACCTCAGACAGCTTCCACTCCAGGAAACTGATCTACTGCTACATGAGGCAGGAGCACCTCCTATCCACACACCCCTGGAAGTTTTGATGAAGTTGCCGTCCCGTGTAAAGAGGAGGCTGTACGTCGTACACACCTCTGCTCTTCCTGAGGACTGTGAACTACGCGTTGCGCCTACCGGAACTGCGGGAACGATTCGCTTGGATCAGCTGCAGAAATCCAGAAATCGACTAGCTGACAGAGGCATGAGTCACAGGAACTGGGGAAATCTGGAAACTTCGTCCGTCAACATGGAGGAAGACCAAGACTTGCCTTCAGCCTGGAATGGTGCCAACAGTGAGTACGATTCTTCCAGTGTTAATAGCTTTGAAGAAAACCATGCGCTGGTTCAAGCGTCAGCTCCAGACTTCGCGACTTCGTTCTCCAATCTATCCGCGGCACAAACGAGTACCGGAAAGAAATCCAGAGCCAACTCTATGTTTGCAAGTGACAGTATGGCGCACATCCCTCTTGTTTCCTTGCGACCGGCGTCGAGCACGGATGCCTGGTTCATCTTGAACTTGTTGAGTGCGGTGCCCTTTTTGTCAAGGTACGTTTGTCTCCACGTTAGCATGAAGCTAAATCTTGCACGCGCCCTTACCATTTTTGTGCCTGTACGCAGTCTGTCATATGCGTCGACCATGGAGGTGCTCGAGACTTGTAGGGTGGACGCGTACTGCGTAAACGATGTTGTTGTCCCCACTACCAGAAGAAGGCAACTGCTGTGTGTAGTTTGGGAGGGAACTTGCGCCGAACGACCGAGGCATACGACGACAAGCCAAGCCAGAGGATCTTCCGTCCTGCCGCCTATCGGAGAATCGGACGTTAACGATGGTCTAGTAGGTGCTGTTTGGTATGCGGGGGATTGGACAGGACCAATTGCACTCCAGCCAGAAAGAAGGCTCAGCGGCGAGAGCGATCTTAGCCCAACACACGACGTCGTTGCAATCTCAGCCGAAGGTGTCAAGGTAATTACGATTGAGATCAGCCACCTGCATCCCATTCTGAAGAGCGGGTCACCGCTGTACAGGAAATACCTTGACCGACGAACGCAACAAGAACGGGCGCAGAGCCTTGAAATGACGGAAGGCGATCACATGAGTGCTACCGAACAATTGCTAGGGGAAGCGCTGCGCAATCTAAACATTTTGGAGCTTTTGAATTGCAATTCTGCTCTGAGGAAACTCAGCGCTGTGCAAAAGAGACACCTCGAAAGTCTTGCGGAGGGACCAGTCAGCTTTCTCCCAGGCGAGCGCATATGGCGATCAGGGGCTCCGGTGGATAAGGCTTTTATCATAGTGTCGGGCACAGCCTCGTTCGTCCCAAGGCGGCGAAACGCTGGATCTGCCAATGTCCCAAATACGAGTCATTCCAAGTATCGGCCAGAGGAATCCAAAGCGAATTGCAGCATTGGAGAAGAAATGCGACAAGATGCTTTGAAGGCCATCGAAGAGCTGGTACGTTAACATGATCTTGATCCCACGAAGTCCCCCCCCCGCGCAAACTCACACGGACTTTCTTTGCTTCAAAAGGGTACCAACAACACAAGTGACAAGCACGACGAAGAATCAACTGACTGCACAGAAGACAGCCGTAAGTATGATAATGTACTGCAGTTTGATTCCATTTTCAGTCAAGGTCGTGGCGGAGATTCCGTGTCATCGCACGCCGAGGGCGACGACTTTGGGAAGCTCAGTCGGGATCTACAAAAACAGGCAGAAAATATGATCAGAGGCCACGGCGCATCATCCAATTCCATTGATTCATCTGTGGATACCGGTGCCTCTGAACAATTCGAGGTTGAAAGTGGCGGCGAGGACGCGTACGGGTACAATGATGACGGCGAACAAAGGGGCCGACGAACACACCTCGTCAGACGGCGATCGTCGAAGGCACGATTTGCCAACAAGGTCTTGGGTCGGTTATATAGCCGCAGAGCATTTACTCACGGTCTCATCTTCAGTCGGGGTCACTTCCTCGGAGATGTGTCGAAAATGGTCGCGGGCGTCCTGTCTTCAGACGTATCGTCTGAATTGGGCGACGATTCCAGTCCATCGTATGGATTTGGTGAAATGTCTGAAAGTGGCGAGCACGGAAGACGGACTTCACAAACGAAGGAAATATCACTGAGTGTGGCGGAGATGGTAATTCACGAATCAGGCAACCACAACATCATGCACAGCTCCACTTTGACAGCCGGCAAAGACGGCTGTGTCGTTTTGGTGTTCCCGAAAGCAAGTTTTGGGCCATTCTTGGACGAGTATCCTGGCTTGTTACTCAGTTTGCTGGGGACACAAGTTGTTGTGTAGGATAATGATTTATCCAAGATTTCGATAGACACTGTGCCATACCCTTTTGTTCAAACGTTTTGGGGAACGACTACGTAGTAGCATGTTGGCGCTATTAAGAAAAGTGCATTTAAACTAACAGAAAGCTGCCCTCCCACCGCATAAAACCGTATATGGCCTGAAAGACTACCGAAGCGACAAACAACAATAGGGCGCAACAGTTGCTCTTTTATGGGTGCCAATTTTCAAAGGAAGATGAAATACGACGAAGAAAGAGAGACCGAAGAAGGCCCCCGTGGAACAGATTGAAGATGCATCGGAGGATGTCAAAGAAGCGAAGCGGCTCATGTAGGCAAAGGAAATCCTGTTGGCGAATGATTCAATCTTCAGAAGCGATTGAACCTGGCTGAAACGGTCAAACCAAGCATGGTACTACCGGTACATTGGACATATTCTTAGCTCACATCTTTTATGCTCCTGTCTGGGTACGAAACCAATGCTAACATCCGACACCTTGAAGTTAATACATGAGTAACGATGCAAAGAGGAGAATTTCACCACATATACTCTGTGCCAGCTTGTAGACCAAACCCACACAGGCAGCATCATAGTCCAAACAGCGTTCCAACCCAGGCAGCCAACAAGCTGATGACGCGTCCCGAGAGCTAACTTAAAGAGCACCGATGATGTATGTTTGACTATCTTATTCGCTTGATCTCCTTCTTTCCCAAATCATACAGATCCGCTACAACCAACTTGACTCTCGATTCGTCCACAATGTCCACTTTTTGGTGGGCAAATTCCTTGTCAAGTTCCTTTTGGTATAAGCCAACATACTGCATATCGGTATCTTTGACCACTACTGGGAGTGCAATGGAATCCAAAGTGTCTTTCAAAAGTTGTTGCTGCTGTTGGATTTCCTCTTTGGACCATTCAGCGCCGCTCACTTTCTCTGTATGATACTGCTCTGGATCCTTTTGTTGCTTAAGCATCTCATACAAGTCCAAATCAGTCAAGCCAAAATCCTTTTCTTCCTCTAGTGTACTAGACGTAAAGAAGTTGGTAGTTCGAGGGGTGGAAAAGCCCTCAATGTTGTCCACTAGCCTCATGTCGTCGCGTCTCCGTTGAGCCGCCTCAAACCTGTGCAATTTCTCCGATTCTTCTCCCTTTTCTTGCTCTAGTTCTTTGAGAATCCGGGGCGACGTCAGTTCCTACGAGGCAGAAGCAGAAGAGGATATCAGGCAAAGAGGATGATCGTTGAGAATGCAAGTATTAATAGTATCAAACCAATACAGTCTGTGGAAGAGCTTACCTTGTTGACCTTCTTCTCGAGTGGTCCAGCATCCTGCAGGAACTTGAGCAAATCAGGGGCGAGTTCTTGTTGCTCCTGTGTCTGTGCATTGGTCTTGTTGCCACTTTGGTGAACCAAAAACTGCTCTTGTGCGGCATCTCTTGGATCTGAAATTTGGCCTCGCAAGAAACCTGTATTGATGTCAGGGCGAGGAGGAGGAGGTGGTGGTCTTGTCGCCGTTGCGGGATCCTTGGGTTGTGGCGCTTGTTGAGGCTTTGAAAACTCTATGGCTTCCCGTTGTTGGCGTTCTTGGAGTGCCTTTTCGGCGTCCTCAATGACAGCAGGAGCATCGGCCGAGGCACGACCGAGAGGCGGAGGTCTGGGAGGAGCAGCAGCGGCAGCCTTCCCCGCTTCTTTTCCAGCGGCTCGTTGAATCTGTTGCGCGGCATGTCGAGAGGCTGAATTACCCATGGCGATGATCAACTAGAGCCAGAAAGAAAAGCAGATCGTGGTCTTTTGGTACTAGTACAATGGGTAGAGGAGCGGTTGTGTTGTTCGACGCCATGGTGACGTTTGAAGACCACAAGAATTCATACCGGTATGCCCCCTGGGTCGTCTCCGTTTCCAGTACTAGTTTAACTTGTCTACTAATACAGGATAATGGTGAATAGAATCGAATGAATCATGTGGCTTATATTTAGGGTTTAGGTTTTGCAATTTTGAAGTCAACGTGGTTTATGTGAGGTTGTAAAAGTTTTGTGTGATAGTATGTGTTAAGTGGAGGGTTGGCTCGCTTCCGCTGGGAGCTTGGTGTCTTCTTTTTCCTCTGCTTCCCGCTCTTCGTCGGAACTGGGGTATTCGGTAATAGGATCGTGAGGAAGTTCGGCAGCTTTCTTCATACCTTGTGGAGTGTCATATTCTGACTATTCGCAGGGATACTTTGGCCGACGTGGTTCGTGGAACAGGTGGGACGGGAGATGACGTATTTGGTTGCATTGGAACTGGGAATGGTTTGCGAATAATATTGGGAGGTCCAGTATTGAGGATTTGAAAGTGAGGGCACGGGGGATTTATACGGGAAGCTACAGTAGGAGACTTACCACCGTTCTCCTGCTGGTGCTTTTCGAGAAGAGTTCCCAAGAAGGCTCAAAGTTCATGCCGGGGGTAGTGCAAAACCATGGGAAGGGCCAGTGTGGCAGCTGAAGGCGAACTGGTGGAGTAGAGTGGGGGCAGGGATGGTGTGCGTGCGAGTGGCATGTAATAATGGTTGCGACGGGCACCAGTGATGGCCCTGCATGCGACCGAGTCCGATGCATCCAAGGTTGTTTCGGTGAAATCAACGGCCGGACGTAAGACGTGAAGCCGGGAGTTGACCACGAGGCCAAATAGAGTACACATGGCCCTTGTCGTCCTTGAGGAATTCGGATACAGTGCGTTATTCGCCTTGATCGATCAAGAATCCGTCACAAGGTGAGTCATGATGTCGGAGTGGGTGATCAGCTCACTCCAGGTGTATGGACCTTGTACCACTTGTCCTGTTCGTCGAGAACTAGTAGGGTTCACCTTCTTTGCCGGGTCGTACACGTATTGCATGTAGGCCGGTTTAAAGGTTTCATTGAACACCTTCAAGGCCATTTCTGGGGTTGGGATCTGGGGCAAAAACGTTCACCAGTTTGTTCCGTCAACTTCACCTCTGGGCACATGATAACAAAGCCTCTTTGGTCATAAGAGTACCGTTGTGGCCTCGTACATAAGGAGCTTTTCCCCATCAGAAGAAGCGGGGTCCACCAATTTGAATACCCACTCGATCATGTGCTTGTCAGCGAGGGCTTGAATAAAGGCCATCATGTCTTTGGTTTAACGCCGTTGACGGGGTGGTCTTTGCGTCGGTTGTACATACACCCAGTAGCTTTCTTTTCAACAAAGCCTGTGAACTTGAGGAACATTCCGGGGAAGGGGGATTCTTCGTCTTCCTTGAGGTTGCTGGAATTACAGCGTGGAACTCCCAGGAGTTGAAAGGACCTCTTGCTTTGTTGCCGCCGCCTTTTTCTTCTTGCTGTTGATACCCGCGGAAGTAGGGTTCGATTGCGACGACGTGTGTTGATGTCGGGTGTTTGGGAAGACATGGTGAAGGAGTTCTGAAACTTGAAGTCCGAAAGAGGAAGGTGAGTGGCCATGTTGAAAGGCAAACATTGCAAACAGAGAAGGTAAAATAGAAAGTACTTACGTGGCAGGAGAGATGGCTGATGGGTTGGCTGTTAGGTAGGATGAGGATGTTTGAGGTTTTGCTGAATGATTTTGTGACTGTTTCAAGATGATCGATGCGATAGGAATGGTTGCATATATACATTTTCAATGCAAAGAAAGTATATATGAAAGCGGGGATGTCTTCGCCTGAGTGTATTCGCTGATACGATTGAGCGGAATGTGTAGCCTGGCTTGTAATCCTATAGTGAAACAGTACACTTGTATCGAAAGGGGGAAGGGGCGTTGCCAGCGGAAGTCGTGCACGATACCTTCGCTAGAATCGAAGTTTTCGTGGAAAGATTCATTGAATTATTTAAGGGACGTACCGTAGACACATGAAGAACACACGTGTGATTGGAGTTTGTGTGAAATCCCCCAATTGCTGCGGCAGGGATTTAGGGTATTTGAAACGGTGCATATAATGATATTTTATCTTACCCACCAGATGACTAGAGCGGGCCCTCACGATTTTTGATTTTCGGGGTATATGTCATCTAAGTGAAAATCACAGCGAGATGGGAGCGGGGCGCGGATGTAAATGAAAGACGTGGGATTTACTTAACGATCAACATGACAGATTAGGAAACGTGGTGCGACTGGTTTCGCTGAAATGAATAAAAGATTTGTCACGCTGTTTTCACTGTGTGGTTGGTGTAGATAGCGTGATTGCCTACCAGTGAAGTCAGCTGTTCTATCGTGAAAATTGGATCGGAGTATAGATAATAGAGTACGATTTTGCTTCGATTCTACACGATGCATACAGCGAAAGAGTGTCTGTTCGAAGAACTGTGGAAGATAGGCTTCGTTCTCACAAAATCCTAATGGCAGGATGTGTTCTCTACATGCAGTGCTTCGTGGGGCTTTCTTTTCTTCTTGGTGGCAGCTTCATGTCCATGTCCAACTTTGAGCCTTTTGAAATTATCGGCACATGTCAAGACCGTGGAGTGCGTTCAGGCTAACATCAACCGTCGGTATGACAATCTGATGATGATGGATCCATGGACCAAGACGTTTACGCCCTATGTCTGCTCGGTATGCGATGAAACCATCATGCATGAAAACAATGTGGAATGGTTGTTCTTCGATCAGTTAAAGAAGGTTCAAGAACATCTACGTTGGGACAAAGTCTTCCAAGATCATACCGGAGTACCGTTGTGAAGCTGTTGAAGACTGTTACCGCTTTAGGGATCCACCTGCGAGGGTTCTGAAGGGATGTCGAAGATGGCTTGGTGAACTGGCGCTTTCACCACGTGGAGTTTACGGGAAAAGGCGCAACGGTCGGAAATGGGCATATCCTGTTGCAAAGGATGTCACGGGAAACTGAAGAAGGAGAACCTGAAACGCCACTATTGCTATTGTCAACAGCAACTTTGTTGGATTTGCACCTGATATTCTCAAGGAATTAACAGAATCGAGATAGCCTTTATTACGACAGTGAAATCTTACGGGTACTGTTTTT
>CAICTM010001533.1:0-27472 GCA_903772945.1 Seminavis robusta
AAAGTCCTCTTCGTCTGCAGGCATGAGTTCAGCGATCTCCGCTGGCGTCCATCTGGTCTGAAGAACCGTCGTTGTTGGAGTGGTTAAGTCTCGACCAAGCATCGGCGACGATGTTCTGTTCGCCTTTGATGGACCGTAGTTCAGGGACGTATTCTTCCAGAATAAGGCGCCATCGCTTTACGCGATCGGTATTGAAGTTCTTGCATGTAAGATTCTTGTGGTCCGTGTGTACAATGATCTTCTGTACTAGAAGAATGTTGCGGAACTCTTTTAGAGTGTCTACGATACTGAGAAGTTTCTTCTCGGTAACTGTGTACGTGTCTGAGCAGGGTTGAGCTCCCTGCTGTAGAAACGCGATATGTTTCCCCTTCTGGGAAATTACCGAACCTAGTTGAGTATCACTCGCATCCGTGTGGAGAACGAATGTATCGTTGAAGTCAGGGTAGGCGAGCAAGGTTTCTTTGCTGATGATCTTCTCCATCTGGCTAAAGGCCTTTTCGTGTTCCGCTTCCCATTTCCACTTTGTTTGGAATGTCAACGAAGCGAGTGGGGCCAGTAAATGTGATCGTCTAATCCACAGTTCTCGATAGTAGTTCACTAGCCCAATGAATCTACGGAGTTCCTTCCTGTTGGTAGGAGGAGCGATTTTCTTGATCGCGTCTATTTTTTGTTATAGGTGGGATCCCTGTTCGAGTAATCCAGTAACCTCAGGTACTCAAGTTCTCCTCTTGCGAAGAAG
The DNA here is from genome assembly GCA_903772945.1 of Seminavis robusta. NCBI lineage: Eukaryota > Bacillariophyta > Bacillariophyceae > Naviculales > Naviculaceae > Seminavis > Seminavis robusta. Next base: position 740 of record CAICTM010001533.1, read on the forward strand.
GACTTGGTCATTGATCTTAAGTCCGCTTCTGAAGCCTTCGGAACTTCATCTAACTTTCAACGTGATCTGCTAGATCGCGTTAGTTAGGATGAGTAGATCATCAATGTATACGGACTATTCTAGGTCTGATTAGTGTTCCATCTTCTCTTGGAAGATGTCGGGACTATTACATAGGCCCATTGGCAACTCTGTACTCGTACTTTCCCACGGAGACATGTACAGAGTTGTTCGAGTGAGGACAGCTCATGTGTAGTATCCCATGTTCAGTTAGACTAGTAGCGTACTTTAATCCTCTTTCAAAGCATGTTTGTATTTTTGGATAGATCCTTTTTTCAGTTCCCGGAAGTCAGAGATGAATCGTACAGATCCTCTTTCTTGGGAATGATGAAGTTGGTGCGCCACTGGAACGTTTACTTCTTGAGTCTCCCTCGCAGGACGTTCAACCTCCATCTAAGAGTGTTGGTATGGACACCGTGAATAGTAAGCCCTGCATATAGGTTTAGCATCAGGAGAAGTTCTACTTGTATCGTCCATTTCACTTTCTAAAGTACCATCAATGTCGGACTGTCAGTAAGGATGAGTTTTCCTCTCTTCCTTTTAACTGATCTTGACTCTGGCAAACCTGCCTTAAGTCAGCTTGTTCGTATTCGCATCAAGAAACTTCTTGAGACGTCTGCACTGTCTCAAGCAGGTAGGATCAGGAATGAAAATTCTCTTCTTCCTTGGTGTCGCTATCTTTCATAGGAATAGATGCCGTCCCATCCACTGACATGGTAGTGAAATCAACTTAATCCTAGATAGAGAGAATGTCTCGACCTATGATCATGTCATACGCCCCCAAGCTCTTGGTGACGTGTAATCCCATCATAATTCTATCTCTGGAATTCAGGAATCATAAAGCACCTTTCACTTCTGCTGGTTTAATTCTCCTGCAGGGTAGTCCACATGTTTGGACGCCCCCAAGATCCTTCATCGTAATTTCTTAGCATGAGTTGAGCAATCAAGTTCCGGATGCTCCTGTATCCAGTAACAACGGAGTGTAACGGGTTTTGTTTCCCTTTCTCTGTCTGTTAAATCTAACATAGACGATGTTTGAGGTCTCTTGTCTTGCGACGTTTACGAGGTGTGGCCACGGACGAGGTTAACATGTAAATAGATCATCAATCTATTGAGCAGCTTCAGGCAATATCAATTTGCCGTAGACTTCATCAGTTGCAAACAATTCTTGTTTACTAGTTGTGAGATATCTTCATCACTTTGGTATGAGAAATCGGAACATGGTTCGTTGATCATCATCCTGGCCTAATCTCCAGTAGAGATTTCTCCATCCAGTATTGAAATCGACAGAGGAGTTTCCTCATGTCAGAGTTTATGATTTGCGCTTGGCAACATAGTTGCGAAGTTTGCAGGTGGTTGTACGTGTATCGTCGATCTCGTTTCTTCGTCATTGTCGACGAGAAGAAATGGTTTGTCACGCAACTGTTTTCAAAGTTGAGGAACGCATGCTTTCCTTAGCCATATTCATGTGAAGGAATAGCTTGAGTGTAGCTAAAAGCATTTGTGTTAACCAAAATCACTACGCTAAGCTATGTAAAGATCTTCAGTGTTTTGATTGAGGAATGAAAGTATGAGATGATTGAAAGCTATGAAAAACTAATCAACGATGAGAGATCATCATCAAGGATCGTAGATCTCTCCCGCGGGAGACTTATAAAGTGATGAGAGAGTAGTTTGCGGTATAACTGTATCATCCATCGATCCTAAAACGGAACGCGTGGAGTTTGTTCTAGCATGGATCTAGTAGCGTGGAAGTACTCCACGCTGGCTAAATATCTAGAGCGATGTTTCATCATCAACCTAGTATACTAGAGCGGTCATGAGAACCCTGTCTCAAATGACTATTCACGAGAGACTCAGTCATGAGTCGAACTCAAACCCTATCTAGGATCGAGTCGCGAATAAGGCTAAGAGCCATGTATTGCAGTAGCCTAGGTACTCAAGTTCTCCTCTTGCGAAGAAGGACTTGGTAGCATTGATCTTAAGTCCGACTTCTCGAAGCCTTCGGAGAACTTCATCTAACTTTTCAACGTGATCTGCTAGATCGTCGTTAGTTAGGATGAGTAGATCATCAATGTATGCACGGACTTATTCCAAGTCATGCATGAGTGTTCCCATCTTCTCTTGGAAGATGTCAGGACTATTGCATAGGCCCATTGGCAATCTCTTGTACTCGTATTTTCCCCATGGAAGAACGATAGTACAGAGTTGTTTCGAGTGAGGTGACAGCTCGATGTGATAGTATCCCATGTTCAAGTCGAGACTAGTAGCGTACTTGAATCCATCTAGATTCAACAGCATGTCTTGTATCTTTGGGATCAGATAAGGTTTTCGCTTAATCCTTTTGTTCAGTTCCCGGAAGTCAGAGATGAATCGTACAGATCCATCTTTCTTGGGAATGATGAATGTTGGTGCCGCCCACTTGGAACGGTTTACCTTCTTGAGTACTCCTGCTTCGCAGAGACGTTCAACCTCCATCTTAAGAGTGTTGGTATTGACACGTGGAATAGGATAAGCCCTAGCATGATAGGGTTTAGCATCAGGAAGAAGTTCTACTTCGTAGTCGTCCATCTGCCACTTTCCTAAAGTACCATCGAATGGGTCGGAGTACTTAGTCAGTAAGGAATGGAGTTGTTCCTGCTCTTCCTTATTTAACTGATCTTGACTCTGGCATACCTGCCTTAAGTCAGCTTGTTCGTATTTCGCATCAAGAATCTTCTTGAGACGATCTGCACTGTCATCGACAGCTGTAGGATCAGGAATGAAGAAGTTCTCTTCTTCATTGGTATCGCTATCTTTCATAGGAATAGATATGCCGTCCCACTCCTCTGACATGGTAGTGAAATCAAACTTAAATGCTAGATCAGAGAGAATGTATCAACCTATGATCATGTCATACGCCCCCAAGCTCTTGGTGACGTGTAAATCCCATTCGATAATTCTATCGTCATGGAACTCAGGAATCATAAAGGCACCTTTACACCTCATGCTGGTGTTTAATTCTCCTGCAGGGGTAGTCCACATGGTTTGGACGCCCCCAAGATCCTTCATCCGTAATTTCTTAGCATGAGTTTGAGCAATCAAAGTTCCGGATGCTCCTGTATCCAGTAAGCAACGGAGTGTAACGGGTTTTGGTTTCCCTTTTTCTCGTCTGTTAAATCTAACATAGACGATAGGTTTGAGGTCTCTTGTCTTGCGACGTTTACGAGGTGGTTGGCCACGGACGAGGTTAACAATGCTAAATAGATCATAAGAATCTAATTGAGCAGCTTCTAGGCAATCATCTAATTTGCCGTAGACTTCATCAGTTGCAAACAATTCTTGTTTACTAGTTGGTGAGATATCTTCTTCACTTTGGTATGAGAAATCGGAACATGGTTCCGTTGAATCATCATCCTGGCCTAATCCTCAGACGTAGATTTCTCCATCCGATTGATTGAAATTGAAGTCGGCAAGAGCCTTGTCGACTGCAGCCATTTTCTTGTCCATCATGTTGAGGGACCCGACAGAGGAGTTATCCTCGTCATCAAAGTCATCTGACTTGCGCTTGGCAACATGGTTGCATTCGCCTTTCTTCTTGCGATCGGCCTTAACGTCAGTGGTGAAAACTTTCTTCATAAGGACAGAAAGTTCCTTCTTGGTGTAAGACTTGGCATCGTCAGACTTACGTTTCCAAGTCTTGCTCTTGTTGTACGCTGGCTTGCTATCGTTGCCAGACGAAGACTTGGACTTGATTTTCTTGAGAGTCATGCAATCAGCAGTATCGTGAGTGCTGGACGCACGGTAGTCACACCACTTTCCTTCGTTCTTGGAGGAGTGGTTGTTGTTGCGGCTAGACTTTTACTTCTTGCTATTGCTCTTCTTTGAAGGAGCTTGCTTGGCATCGCTGCCCTTGTCAAAGTCTTCAGCAGATTCCATGCGCTCACAGAATCCAATGAGAGCCTGTATCTCGGCAGTGAAAGGATCAAAGTCGTGTTCGTCCATCTTGCGCATCCAGGAACGAGGAATGCCATGACAGATAATGTCAATGAACTCGTCCTAGTTCAACTGTTGATTGGCACCGAAAGGTGGCAAACGAGGGAGTTCATCGGTATTCATCCGAGTGAGGTTGTTGATGTAGGCACGAGTTGTCATCTCACTAGACTTACGCATCTTGCGACGCATGAAGCGTTTCTGTTTTTCGAGAGCCTTGTAAGGACAGGCTTGTTCGATAACCGCATTGATTCCAACAGTGATGTCAGCATCGCTCAGCGCGGGTTCTGCTGCACCGTCCCATGCAGCTTGAATACGAGCAGCGTATGCTGCTTCGGTTTCGGCGATTTGATCGCGTGGTGCTTCTCAATTCACAGCGATTTGTCGAAGGGCGTTGTGACGCACGGCACGATTGCCTGCACATCCAGCCTCGTAGGCACTCTTTGCAGAGCTGGAAGTCATCTCCTTGAGAAGACGATGTTTGTCGTCGGGACCAGCAAGGTTGAGTCCAACGAAAAGATTCTCCATATTCGTGGCCCACTTGATGGTCTCACGTGGAGTGTTGGCGCCATTGATGATGGCTACCTTGAAGGTGTACTTGGCACTGTTTGCGTCTGCAGGAATGGTGTGAAGTTTGTAGGTGGTTGCACGAGAGTCGTCGACCTCGTTGTCTTCGTCATTGTTGACGAGAGCAATAATGGGTTTGTCACGCAACTGTTTCTCGAAGTTGCTGAACGCATGCTTTCCTTGAGCAATCTTCATGGTGAAGGAATAGGTTGAGGGTAGCTGAAAGCTATTGTGTTTGTTAACAAAATGCACTACGCTAAAAGCTAGCGTAAAGATCTTTCGAGTGTTTTGAGTTTGAAAGAATGAAAGTTATGAGAGAGATTAGAAAGAAAACTAATCCATGAGAGAGATCGCTGTGAAGCTCACTGAAGTTGGTCTCCGGCGGGAGGCCTCGAAGTGTGATATCGTAGGTTATGGTAATAACTCTACGTACTCCACGGTCAATTTCCGGAATGCGTGGAAACTTCAGCTAGTTGCTGTCTAGTAGCGTGGAAGGTTTCAAGCAGGCTAAATATCTAGAGCGATGTTTCATCGACAACCTAGTATGACTAGCAGTCATGAGAACCCTGTCTCAATGACTATTCGCAAGGGACTAAGTCACGAGTCGAACTCAAACCCTATCTAGGATCGAGTCGCGAATAAGGCTAAGAGCCGTGTATTGCAGTTGTACTCCCAGTTGACACTGATTCACCGGACGCAGTTACATGGAAGTCCCTTACAAGGTTGCTCCGCAAGCAAGCAACTAAACGCTTCAGAACTATACAGAAACAGTTCCTAGAACAAGTCACGCCTGATGACTCATTTTTCTGTTACGCAGAAGAAATAGATCCATTGGAGGATGCTTGTTTTGAAACAACATTCCAACAAATCATATGTTCTAAGTACAATCACGTAGACACTGATAGTGTTGCTGCTCTGCAACGTCATTTGTCCCCATCACAAAGAGACGATCTTCGTCAAGTGCTTCAGAAGTACAAATAACTCTTTAGTGGCAAACTGGGCTACTATTCTGGACGAAAAATGCACTTAGAAGTGTTGCCCGGAGGTCATGACAAACTCAAGTTTCAAATGTCATATCCGTGGCGGCTGTCGCACATAAGCAAGTTTTCCAAAAGGAACTTGATCACTCACGGAGTTGGGAGTCCTCTCGAAAATTGATTGGGCCGAATTTGCGGCACCAACATTTGTCATACCAAAGAAAGATGGTCGTATTCACTGGATATCTGACTTTCACGCACTCAACCAAGTGGTCAAACTGAAGTGTCAGTTGCTTCCAAAAATAAATGAAATCCTGCGTAAACGCAGTGGCTACAAGTTCTTTACAAAACTTGACATTCAATGCAGTATTACACCTTTGAGCTCTCCAATGAAGCCAAAGATTTGTGTGTTATCAACACACCTGCTGGGTTGTATCGATACAACAGAGTTCCCATGGGAGTCAAGCAATCTCCTGGAGCGTCCCGCAATCGTTTATGTGGTAGCTAGGATTTAGCGGTTGGATTTAGAGTAGAGTTTTTCAAACTCTACTCTAAACTCTACTCTAAGTAGGGCAGAGTTTGAAACTCTACTCTAATAGTTAGAGTAGAGTTTGAAACTAGTATTTACTGTGCAGTCCCGCTTCATTTAAAGTAGAGTATTTCAAACTCTACTCTAATTTAGAGTAGATGAAACTCTACTCTAAATTCTGGATTCCCCCTAACAAACCATATGAGGCACGCTCCTGACTTTGCTCAGTCCATCATGGAGAGTATCCTTCAGGGAATGAAGGAAGTCGAAGTCTATATAGACGACATGGGCTGTTTCAGCAAAACATGGAAGAACCATCTCCAGACGCTAGACAATGTGCTCACACATTTGCCAGACAGGAATTTCACCATCAACCCATTGAAGTGTAAATGGGGTGTCCAAGAGACCGAATGGTTAGAATTCTGGCTGACGCCAATAGGGCTCAAGCCCTGGAAGAAAAAGATTGAAGCAATTCTAAAATTGCACGTCCAACCAACATATGTAAGCTACGTAGTTTTGTTGGTGCTGTGACGTTCTATCGCGAGATGTTTCCGCGACGTTCACACATCCTCCACCCACTGTATGAGTTGACTTCGAAGTCTCAAAAGTTCGAATGGAAACCTGCGCATCAAAAGGCTTTCGATCAAGCAAAGGCGGTCCTTTCTAAGGACGTGTTTGTGCGCTATCCCAACCACAACAAGCCTTATCACGTCTACACAGATGCAAGCGATTATCTCGGTGCTGTCATTGTTCAAGACAATCACCCTGTCACGTATTTCTTTAGGAAACTCAATGCGGCACAACGCAACTATACCACCATGGAAAAGGAGTTGCTTAGCATCACCTCGGTCCACAAGCAATGAGTACCGTTCCATGCTGTATGGAGTCCGTGAACTCCATATCCACACGGATCATAAGAATTTGATGTACGCTAATCTCAATTCTCAGAGAGTGCTTCGATGGCGCCTCTTTATTGAGGAATTCAATCCGATATTCCACTACATTAAGGGGGTAGGCTTCCCTTTCGAGGGGGGCAGAGTAGTGAGTCCGCTGTGACACACCCTACACAATCGTGTTCTTACAGCCAAAACGTTGATCTATTAAACATCTAATAAAGATGGCATGCCGACATCAGGGACGCCTGATGCATATTCCATACTGGAAGATCCAGACATGTTGGAATGTTTCCTTAACTTTTCAATCATCAACAATGACAATCCTTTCACCTTGGACTTCGATGTGATCAAAGAGCGAGCAACAAGACGACGAACGTCTGCGAAAGGAAATCAAAGCTGACCCCAAAAAGTATATCTCCCAAGTATTCGCTCCTGGTGGAGCAGAAGTGACATGCTGGCGAAGCACCAGACGCAAAAACCTTTCGCATATGTCTTCCTAACTCAAATGGTTGACACGTTGGTCCATTTTTACCACATGACACTTGTTCATCCAGGACCAAGACGACTATATGAAACCATTAGTCAAGTGTACAAGATCGAGCAGCCGTATTCATGGTGCCGTGACAGCATTGTGTCGCACATGCGATGCTTGTCAAAAGTGCAAGGTTCTTGGGGCAGAACACGGGTGCACGGGACCTCATGTTCCTCCAAGAGAAGCCTTTGCCATTCCTCTTTCCCTGGTATGAGGTCGCTGTAGACCTCATTGGTTTGTGGGAAGATCGTGACGAACACGGAAAGAAACATAGCTTCACAGCTCTATCTATTATAGATACGGTCACTAATTGGCCTGAACTAGTATTGCTGAACAATAAGACAGCAGCTCATGTCGCACAACAATTTGAGAATCAATGGATCCAAAGCCAATGCGATGCATCTATGATCAAGGCAAGGAGTTCACGGGTGGTGCTTTTCAAGACATGTTGCTCAAACATGAGATTGAAACACACCCTATCTCCGTGAGGAGTCCACAAGGAAACTCAATAGTAGAGAGACTTCATCAGTCTATAGCCAATTCACTACGAATCCTGACGTATGTTCATCCACCTGAAAACGATCAAGGGTCTAGGATATTGATAAGCACAACTTTGCAAACAGCAGCCTATGCTGCTCCTGCTATGATGCACAGCACCATGCAACTGTCACCAGGCGCGATGATTTACGGAAGAGACATGATGCTCAACATTCCCATAGAAGCAGACTTTCAGTTGCTTCGACAGCGTCGTGAAGCACGCATCAACTATAACTTGTTGCAAGAAAATAAGCGTCGTATCCATTGCGATTATCAGGTCAACGACCAAGTACTCAAGTTTGTTCCACAACCGAACAAGATTGAGAATAGGGCCGAAGGCCCATACACTATCACTAGGGTACACATTAATGGTTCTATCACCATTAGGCTTAGTCCACATGTGGAAGAACGGATCAATATCCGTCAGGTAAAACCACACCAACAATGAGGTTTTCCCTTCGCAGTTTCCTCATTCACATGGATTCGTCCACGACCATCACATATTAATGCAGCCTTGCAGTCTTCCTTTAGTTGCAGCAAGTCGGCATGCCATACCCGATGGCATGCTGGCTCTCTCAACTGTGATTAACCGTGAATAAGCGTGACTGCGCGTGCAGGACAGGAGTCTGCAGAGCTTACTAGAGAGCCTGTCTGACCCTGCCTAGCATGCTCTTTGTCCTCCCTCCACATTTTAGTTGAGATCAAGGTCTGTTGTAGTGTCAACAGACCGAAGGTACATGGCTGGCCAATGCTGGCCTGGCTCCTGCACAAGTAGGTCTTGCATGGGCAAGTAAAAACATAGACACAATTTTAGCTTTAGAGGAGGGCTACTGCACACATCACCCAATACCCAATACATCGCAACGTCGCCAACTTTTACGAAGGGGCGCAACGGGAAACTGGATCCACTTCTCCCATTCGCTGGTGGACTCGACTCAGCCTCGTTAGAGTACAGAGTACAGAGGTAAAAAAGATCATTGGTCATTGTCTTCGTCTTCGTGGGCGTGGTAGCACCAACCCGAGCTCAAAATAGCATAGGATATCATAGCATGGCATTGAGGCAAAGGGAGGTTCCGCCCTTTTGGGCATACAGTGTTACCCAGTCCTTGATTGTCACCGGGGCAAATTAAAACAACAAAATGATGCCTGACCATGGCTTTGAACATCCCCAGAGAAATCGCAAAGGCAATTCTTGATGGTCATAACTGTGCGCGAACTTAATACACTTCTTGTTGGTCCCAACCCAACTTCGCCTCTTCATCGAGGCGGTGCTCGTTCCCCGTTTCCAAAAGCGATCACTCCCTCATGCTTCAATGAACCCGGGAAAACTGACGCACCACCGCCACTTCGAAGGATCTCCATCAAGTAGTCAGAATCACATGGCTCCTGTATACCCAGGGTACGTCTCGCCTCAGCCATCAAGAAGACACTCCCACAAACGACAATCAGTTCGTCCCTTTGTGCGAACTTCATCGCATCAAGAAGCCCTGATTTGACAGTGGGATCTTGTAGATTGTACCGCAAGAGTCCAGTATCCAAAGCCGTATGTTCGCGCTTAGCTTGATCTTCAATGTCCTGGACAAGCTGTACCAAAGGCAGTGCTTTGTAATGGGAGGCTTGCACAAGATGAACCCTCGTCAGTAGTGAACTTTTGGCGGAGTCATTGTCATTGTTGTTGGGTCCTGCTGCTGCACCCGTCAAGGGAATCAAAGCATCCAAAACACCTTTCCAGTCCTTGTCTTTGGAAACGCCAAGAACAACCCTTATCTTCTTATCGGGGTTTGCTGTTTGAAGCTTGTAGACGAGCGCTTGCATAGCCGGTGGATTGTGTGCCACATCTAGAATAACCATTGTCTTGTGACCTTGGGTGTTTTGGACGGTTTCGAAGCGACACGGCGGCCGCACTGAGATTGCCTTCTGTAAAAGTTCCGGTGGTATATCGGATGGCAAGTCCAGTGCACTGTGTTGTTGTAATAAGAGGAGAGCGGCCTGCACAATGCGGGTATTGGTGGCGTTATAATCCATAGCGTCCTTTGATGCACTGTCTTGGCCATTGCTGATTGAATTGCCATTTGTGGTAGAGACATCCCTTGCGAGTACTTCCTCGGTAGTGTGGTAGTGCATTATTCCGTGTTCCTTGGCGTATTGTCGCAGGGTGTCATGAGGAACCTGGTATCCGACCAAAACCAAACTCTGTGGTTTCATAATTCCCGCCTTCTCCAGAGCAATTTGTTGTTTGGTCGTCCCCAAAACGTTGGTATGATCCAGTCCAATCGACGTAATAATCGCCAGCATGGGTGCTTCAATGACATTGGTTGCATCCCAACGACCTCCCAGTCCAGTTTCCAGTACGATAATGGTCTTTTTCATTTTCCCAGAAGACGGAGGGGAAGCGTTTGTTGTGTGACATTGATGAAAGTAGCGAAACGCCAAGAGTGTGACGAGTTCAAAAAAGGTTGCAGGAATGTCGTGTTCTTGGCATAAGCCAAACAATGTTGCCAAGCCCTCTGCTACTTCGTCTTCGCTAATCAATTGCCCGTTGGTCCACTGAATGCGCTCTCGGAAACAAGAGACGTGTGGGGAGCTGTAGAGACCAACATTGGAAAAACCCAATGCAGTGAAGGATGTGGCCAATTTCAGTCCGACGCTGCCTTTGCCGTTTGTTCCAGCAATGTGCATGATGGCGATATCTGGCTGCAACCATACGGTAAGGACAGAATGAGCTGAAATTATTTGCTTCTCAACCATGATTGATGGTCAAGGAAAGAAATCACTCACATCATTCATTGGACTTCCCAACAGACCATGCAACTTTTTCATTCGGATTTGACCGTTTCTGGGATTGCTTGGGTGAAACAAAGGTGTTCGATAGAGGCGACCGACCCATTTCTCGTACTCGGAGAGTGGCATTGACTCTTGCATTGTTGCTCTTTATCGGAGATAAACCATTGAATGCCTCGTTTGGCATCGAAGGTCCATGAAGGTCACACTTGTGTTTTACTTTACTACTAGCTAGCTAGTCTAGCTAGCTAGACTAGCCTCCATAATATATTGTGTTTTTTTAAACGTAACGTCATGACGCGTCAGTCCAGAAGGTCTCGAAAACTGTTTCTAGACTACTGTTGGTGTTGGCATTTTTTTTTTTTAATGTTTCGGCCCAATCGGAATCGATTGAAATGATTCGATTCTGATTCGATTCGATTCAATCCACCACAACCCAATGGTGGTGTTTGGCAAGCAAGGTGTTGATATTCGAGGACAGAATGCATGTCTATTCATAGGATCAATTCCATCTATCTTCTATCGTGTTGTTTGGCCTTTCAGAAGGTAGGGTGGTCTTGCTTCTTCATGGCCAGAACGCCAGAATGCCACTGGGAATGACCAACTCTCTTCTATTCTAGTCTTACAGTACGGTACGTTATTAGGGTGAAAGGGGGTAGCCCCACTTTGCACTGTGCATTAGCGTGAGTTAGACTTGCCCTAGTAGCCAGTAGCTAGCTATGTCATAGTCCAGAGAGAGGGGAAATCGTCTGCTACGTTGAGTGATGCAGTAGAAAAAGAAGATTAATTTTCTAAAGGCATAGTTGCAAGCAGTAAGGTTCTTGCAACCGAAAGCCGACAGAAGAAGTTGCGATCAAAGGGTGACAAGTCGCTTCCCGAACAAGGAGCCTTGACACCCTGATAAAAAGAAGTGTAATAGGTGATCAAAGCCGCTTCCCATACCGGTATGATAGCCTCCAGCTAGCTAGATACCGGTAGCCAGCTAGCTAGCTAGTAGTACCGTACTGTACCTGGTAGCCTGGGACAGACCGTTCTCTTTACACCCTGAGGCAGGCCCGTTGAACGAATCCCATCACCTAGACGAACAACCTACAATGAGAGTGTCAGTTAGTTCTACACTGTATTAAAATAGACTAGTGTAGGTCACCTTGTCACTTGACACCTGAATGCCTGAGTATCCATCTAACTAAAGACTAAAGTCTAGCTACCGGTAGTAGTGGAAGCGGCCTGAGCTATCATACATGTACATGTAGTACATGTAGTTTGCACAGGACTGTTCTCTTCAGCTTCTCTTCGAACTTCAAACCACTGAAGCAAGTCTTTGGAACCAAAAAAGTATCAGCTGCGAAACAACAGGCGGAGTGTGTGCATTACAGTAGTCAGGATGACCTTCTGAGCTACTTTCTGCCAAATTCCAGAGAGAAGTGCTCTTGACATTAAATCTTCTTTTCCATGTTTCTATTCTTTTCCCTCCACGAGAGTAGAAGTGTAGAAGTGCCACCGCACGAGAGAAGAAAAAGATATCACCTGCTTCCGAGATCTCGTTGCACCCACCTCTTCCACAACCACTTCTTCCTTTCCTCCAAGCGAATACACTTGGCATCTTCTGCACACCGAGCTTCTACATGTACAACAGTCATCCTTCCTGGCAGCAACCACCTCATCAGACTTGTCTTGAAGCTCAGGTGACACTGTGGGTTTCTCACAATATCACTCTTTGGTTTGCCCAACTTCCAAGCATTTTCACCCCAAGTGAGTAACTTCCAATCCATTTCCAATTTCCAATTTCCTATAAGCAAATCTTCTTTGCTGCCATGACGAATCTTGCCTCTCCAGAAGATGGTTTGGCGGACGTTGAAAACGCCAAGATGTCTATCCAAGATGACGGCTCTGATTCGTCCGACGGCGGCACCACGTTTTCCTCTGTCGGTATGGACCGGTCTAGCTCCAGTTCAGCGGGTGATAGCGATGCCCCTGAGAAACTGGTTCGTCGCGAGAATCAGTACATTCTGGCAACTCGAGTGATTGTGGTCTTGTTGCTGGTTGCAGCAGCCATTGGGACGACTGTGTTCATCTATCGCTACGCCAAGACAAACGAAGAGCAAGACTTTGAATCGGACTACCAAGCTGTGGCGACGACCATCCTTGACAGTTTCAACACCGATATCACTCTCAAGTTCTTTTGTGCCAAGACTCTCTCTGCCATTATGAGTGCCAAACATGAAGAAGAAGTCGCCAAGGATCTCGCGGTTGTTGCAGCTTTGGCAGAGCATGGTATTGAACACGAAGCAAAGGCTGCTCCTTGGAAGATCACCGTTCCCCACTCTCAGTTCCTCCAGGCTACCTCGGAAGCCAAATGGCTGATCAATGCTCACTATATCGGGTATTCTCCGTTGCTCTTCCAGGAGAGTCACCGCGAGGAATTCGAAACCTATGCAGCTGACTATCAAAAGCAGAATGGCCTCTTCTTTGAAACGGACCTGTCGGAAGACAATGACGACGTCAATCAAGATGCTATTGGTTGGAATGCATCCAAGGGACTCTTTGTGGTCGACCCAAGTTCGGGGGAAGTGAGTTCAGCTCCAACACTAGATTCCACTAACGAAACAGTCGTACCTCCTTTCTACAGTCCCTTGTGGCAAGCAGATGCTCGAAGTGCTCAAATCTCTCCCACCATGTACGACCAAGCATCTGATATGATCAGAGCCACTGCCTTGAGGCAAATGATTGACCGTCGAGAGCCTGTCCTTTCCGAAACTTTCTTGCGCAATACTACCTACTATGATACCTACTTTGGGGCCTCCGATCCTGTGCCAGGAGTTTACATGCACTTTCCTGTACACACGTTGGATGTCGAGACGGGACAAGGAACTGGGATCATTGGGTCTGTTGTCATGGAGTTTCTCTGGGAGTCCTTCCTCACGTCCATATATCCTCCCAACAGCGAGAACGTCCATATTGTCATTGAAAACACATGTGGCCAGACATACACATATGTCGTGAACGTTGAGAATCAGATTGGAGACTACAAGGAGCACAGGTGCGTACTGATTGATTTGAATACAAGACAAACATGTTGAGCAAGCTCTTACTTCTATTGCATACAGGATGGTTTTGGTAGGCGCAGGGGATCTTCACGAGACCAAGTTTGACGACTATGTACAGTCGACGGACTATGGTTACTTTGGGGATGTCGTTTGGTTCTCAAAGGTACGTTCGCCGTAACTGTCCATCTATTCATGAATACCGGTAGCCTGGAACGCAACACTCATTCCTCCCTCCCCCGCCCCCTATTCCAGGTCCCTTCATTGGACGAAGAGCACGAAAGCACCCTGGAATCCTGTTTGTACCGTTTCGTTGTCTATCCAACGCAAGCCATGGAGGATCAGTACATCTCGAATGATCCTGTGCTCTATGCTGTCGTCACCTTTGTCATCTTCTTCTTTGTCAGCGGTGTTCTCTTGCTATACGACCACATCGTGAGAAAGCGCCAGAAAAAGATCATGGAGGCAGCGGCTAGGACAAATCAGATTGTTTCCAGTCTATTCCCTAAGAGCATTCGAGAACGTCTATACAGGCAGCAGCTCGCATTCTCTCCATCGCATAAAGATGATAGCACCATCAGAAGCCATCGAAGCATGTCCGGAACGAGCAAGATGCAGCTGCAATCATTTGTGCAAGTTGAAACAGGCCCCTCGCCTTTGTTGTTGAGTTCAGAGCCAATTGCAGATCTATTCCCCAGCGCGACCGTTTGCATTATCAACATTGCCAACTTTTCGGCGTGGTAAGTAGTAGTGCCAGATCTGAGTCTGATTGCTCTCCATCGCTTAAGCAGCTTCCGTCTCTCACTCAAGCAAATTTCTCTTCTTTTGGCAACAGGAGCTCTGAGCGAGGACCCCAGCAAGTATTGACCCTTTTGGAACATCTCTTCTACGAGTTTGACAGCATTGGTAAAAGAATGGGGGTATTCAAGTTGGATTCACTTGGAGATCAATATTTAGCCGTAGCCGGATTGCCGCATTACCGCCACGATCACGCTGAACTGATTGTAAAGTACGCCTACAGATGCCTAAAGGCCATGACGATGATTACTAGAAAGCTAGAGGTGACTCTTGGACCCGACACTGGAGATTTGAGAGCAAGGGTGGGCATTCACAGGTAAGAGAAGGCGAGGTGGAACAGTGGACCATGTTTGAGATTGACTGCTCAAACGCTCGTAACTACTTTCAGTGGACCCGGTAAGTTACGAAGTAAACGACGAAACCCGCTCACGTGACAACACCTGTCTCATCATTTATCGTCCTTGTTAATGTCGCTATGATCCGCGTATACAGTCACAGCGGGCGTCCTTCGAGGAGAGAAGACCAGGTTCCAGGTGAGTGCTTTCTTTTTGCAAGTGACTGAAAACGTTGCCCAGTTCCGTTCATTCACCGTTTCTTCGTCGCACCACTCTCATGTAGCTCTTTGGAGATACGTACAATGTGGCTGAGCATGTGTGCACAGCTGGACAGCCCAAGCGCATTCAAGTTACTGAACAGACAGCTGACCTCCTCAAGGAAAGAGGAAAGGAGAACTGGCTGAGACCCAGATCGGAGAAAGTGGACCTGAAAGGTCGCGGTGTGGTGCAGCTCTATTGGGTCCACCCACATGCGAACGAAGCTGCAACCAGGTCTACGGGGTATGAATACCTGCCAGATGACGGTGATTCCATTCTCGATGATTCGACTTCGCAACTGCCAGGAACGCCTGATGAATTCAAGGGGACATCTCAACAGCTTGACAGGATGAATCGTTTGATTGACTGGAATGTCCAGTTTCTATACACCCTTCTGGAGAACGTAGTTACTGCACGAGGGAAGCGTTCAGCCGTTGGTGTGGCTGAGCTAGAAGAGTTTGAATCCAAGCTGGAGAAACAAAAAGCAGAGGGCACCCTTGTCCTTGACGAGTTTACAGAGATTCTCTCGATTCCGAAGTTCACCCCGGACGGGGTTGATGCCGAGCGGGGCATTTTGGACCCTTTGGTCAAGGAGGAGCTTCGAGACTTTGTCACGCGTGTCGCCAGTACGTACAGAGATGTACCGTTCCACAACTTCGAGGTAAGACTCGCGAGGAGGCAGAATCCAGAGAACGATTGATACCATGATGCTGCTCTGACCGTTCTCATCGGTGCTTTTGTCGTATAGCATGCTTCCCATGTGATGCTGAGCATAGGAAAGATGATGAAGCGCATTGTGGAACCTGAAGGTATCGAGTACGATGTCGAAGGAGTATCAGAGGAGACCAGGTCCATTGAGATTGCTCGACAAATCCACAATGTAAGTACAGGGAGCTCTTGCTATAGTTCTACCTGTTTCCCTTGAATGTATGTCGTCTCGAGGATCCTCACGCCATCTTCTATCTCGTCGCACGCAGAGCACGTATGGTATCAGCAACGACCATTTGCTGCAATTCACCTCTGTCTTCGCAGCGCTCATCCACGACGCGGACCACACCGGTTTGACAAACAAAGAGCTCGTTGACCTCAAGGTACCACTTGCCGAACAGTACCGAGAGACCTCCGTCGCCGAGCAGGTACGCGAGGAATCACCGCTTCAAGAAGCTCGCATGCATGCGATTACCCCCCATTGCATTTAGCTGTGACGAGACTGTGAAGCTGACTTCCTTCTGTTTCCGATTTGCCATGCAGAACTCTGTAGACATCACATGGAGAATGCTTCTAGAGCCCGGATACACGCACTTGCGCCGCTGCATCTATTCCAACGCGGAGGAAATGAAGCGCTTTAGGGAACTTCTGGTCAACGCCGTGATGGCCACGGGTAAGGAATCACCATTTGGTCGAGCATCGCTCAGATCTTACAATCTCCTGCAGTACCATCCAGTTGGAGCCTCACTCTCACTTTCCTTTCATTCACACTTGAATAGACATCGCCGATAAGCGCTTGAATGCTGTGAGGAAGAGTCGTTGGAATGATGCTTTTGCCGAGGCGGCCCCATCATCATCATCATCGGACCACAAAATGTTCCACGATGATGCCAATCTCAACGAGAACCGAAAAGCAACCATTGTGTACGAGCATCTAATTCAAGCTTCGGACGTGTCTCACACGGTGAGTCGAGTCTGATAGACAGCATTACCGGAAGCACCCTGCTACGAAACTGTTGGGACTCACTTGACTTCTACTTTGGGATTGTCGCTTTCAGATGCAACACTGGAATACCTTCCGCAAATTCAACGCTCGACTCTTTGAAGAACGCTACGTTGCTTGGCTCAAAGGTGTTGCCGAGGAGCCATCCGTGGGCTGGTACAAGGGCGAGCTTGGCTTTTATGATTTCTACTTGGTTCCCTTGGCCAAGAAGCTCCATCAGTGTGGCGTATTTGGTGTTTCCTACCACGAATATCTGCACCACGCTCAAGAGAATCGCCGGGAATGGGAAACGAAAGGAGAGGGAATCACAGCGGAAATGCTGGCCCACTGCCAATCAAAGTATCCCCACGGCTTAGCTTCTGTTCCTGGTCAAACTACGGTGGAGGAGGGCTTTGTGGACGAGGAGGTGGATTGCTAAAGAGGCACGGGTACGGTATGGTGGAAATGCTGAGGACCCATGAAAGAAAACTCTAGTCAGCCAGTCCATACCAGCAATCTACAGCTGTCAGCCCCTACCACGAGATTAGGGACCTGTAACCCTTCGGGAGAAGCTGGAATGTCAGAGGCGCAACGCAAAATCTTCTTCCATTTATTCACATCTCCAGCTCCCTGAACAAGAAGTTCCTGCACTATATAATTGCTTTTGACATATCATTCATACGAACTAGCTAGACTAGACTAGCTAGCTATGAATAGTACTACCTGGTACTAACTACTACATGTCGGTACCGAGTACAGTAGTAGTACCGGTACAACATTGCTGCTCTCGACTCAATGTTCTCATCAAATCGATTTGAAGATGAACAGTGGGCTTGCTTGATAGTTTGGTGGGAGATTTGAGTTTGGGTGGCTCGCCGTGGTCTCAAGCCTGCCAGAGTCGAACGAGTCAAATGGCGCGGAGAGTTGGCCAGGCCCAAAACAAGTTCGCCTTTTAAAAATAGCGTCCGTACTCAGTCATAGCGGTTGAACTGAACCATGCTGAAACAGCTGAAGTGCTCTTAGAAAACCGAATTTTAAAGTCGAAGTGCGGACACCAGTGGCAGCCTTCATTCCAGCGGTTGTCACAAAAAGCAGCACATAAAATCGAGCAGTTCGTCGTTTGCATCCCTCTTCCACACCGTATTTTACTTCATCAACCGCAACCATGGCCAAGACACCATCCAAGCAATCCGCCAAGACCCCCAAGAAGGCTGCTGGTGGCTCCAAGAAGTCCAAGAAGCGTACCGAGACCTATTCCTCCTACATCTACAAGGTGTTAAAGCAAGTACATCCCGATACTGGTATCTCCAAGAAGGGCATGTCCATCATGAACTCTTTCATCAATGATATTTTCGAACGCATCGCCACGGAAGCTGGAAAGCTTGCCACCTACAACAAGAAGGCCACCTTGAGTAGCCGTGAAATCCAGACCGCCGTTCGTTTGATGCTCGTGAGTAGGATGCGATGACAACAATGATCTTTTGCCGTTTGCCTGATCGAGTCTCACATTCTGCCTTTGTTTTTGTTTTTGTTTTTTCGTATAAAGCCTGGAGAGTTGTACGTCCAAGATGCACCATGGCGTCGTTTGGCTGAAATTGAACGACCTCGACTAACGTTTCTTTTTCTCTTCCCCAGGGCTAAGCATGCTGTCAGTGAGGGCACGAAGGCTGTTACCAAGTTTTCCAGTGCGTAGACGACACGACAACACTTCGCGTTCTTGGAGGACCGCTCTATCTACTTTTTCTACGAATGGGGGTGACTCACTGGCACCGCAGTGCAGCAATTGTGATGGTTGGTTGGGCAGGAGGGTATTTCTCTCGAATCAAATTGTGTGTCAGGTCGCTTTGTTCATTGAATGCAAACGGGCATTTCAATGGCGTGACCAGCAAGCACAGAAACAAAACCATCCCACTACTGTAATATCAAATACTTCTTTCTTCCACTTCCAATTCGTCGATTTGTCTGTACTACGTGTAGAACAATTAGCTGTAGCAAATGGTTGATTGGGTTGGGCATTGTTGATCACAACGCAGCCAGCATTTGTAGATGGGTTGGTTGTGCTGTGACGATCTGGTTCATAACAAATTTCTCGACAACCGAGTGATAGCAACGCTTTTTGGTCGCCGGCAACAGCTGGCATATGGAATTGGCCTTCAAGTCTAGACTATTATTAATAGCTACTGGTAGCTACCGCTACATTTAGTACTAGTAGCCAAGTGTGTCTCATGGCTTCAGGAATTGACTGTCCTTTCAGAGCTGCCAGGATGGAATCGAATCATGCATACTAGTACATCACACATACATCTTCTTCTGACGATGAAAGAGACATGTATGTGTCGGTTCAAGCAGTCTCTATGCAGTAGGATTGTTTTTCAGCACCAACGGAAACACATATTGATACCACTAGATTTCTAAATATATCTTTTACTTTACTACATGTAGCACTTCGCATGCCGACCTCACTGAATTGGTACAGTTACGTGCTTGTTGTGTTGTGTGCTGCTTCTTTATTATTAGCCAAACCACATCACCAAGAATACAATCAAGTAGGTGATGGGATATGCGTACCGAGAAAAGACATCGACGTGTTCGTCACTAAAGTACATTTCGGTATCGTCCTTCATCATCAACAGATCCATTTTATTATGGAAACCGTTTTCAATCATGTCAGCCTTGGATACATGCATGACGCCTGGTTGAGGACTGCCCATTTCCTCGTCTTCATCATAGGAATTATTGTGTTTCTTCTTCTTCTTGCTGCGCTTTTTATCTGCCTTGACTCTTGCTTTGACGAGCTCTTCTGTCTTTTTCCGTGCACCATCGATACGGGCTTGAATGCGCCGCAACCAGTTGCAAACGACGTATTCGACAATGGCATAGAAGGAAAACCAGGCCGATATGGAGAGAAATGTTAGCAACCAGACATCGTTTCCCAGCCGGGGCAGCTGTCCCAGCTGAGCGGCTAAAAAATTGGTGTTGGCCAAGAAACCAATCATGGACATGGCAACACGTGCGGGAGCCGCCGATCGATTGAGGAAGAAACTGATCCAACCAATGACCACAAACATGACAGCTGGAGTAATCACAAAGTCCGAATAGTATTCGGAGTTTCTCGCAAAGTCAAACTGGACTTCTACAGTAGATTCCGCCTGGGTGGCTCCTCCGACACCCGAAATATCCACGCCTCTGGCGCCTTGGATTCTCCATTCTGTGGTGCCTCCGTGTGGCAGCGAGCCTTCTTGCTGATTGTCTTGGGCCAATGTGACCGGCTCCAAATTATCAAAGAAATCCAGAGTGACTCCCTTGGCATCCTCCAGAAACGTTCCAACTCGAAAGCCACAGGTTTGTACGTCTCGAGGAAAGTCATCAAACTGCATTTGGCATGCCAACACCATATCCAACTGACTGACATGGATGACTCTTCCCGAGGGATATACCCACACAGAACCGGCGATGCGGCTGTAGGGTTTGGCCAGATTCTCAATGTAAAAGTCAGGCTGCCAGATATTTTTGAGTACATCTTCGGGAAATCCAACTCTGCCGTCATCTGGAAAGCAACCACCTTGTGACTGGGGAGTGTACCGCAATCTAAAATCCTGCCAGCTTCGTCGAAACCAAACACTTAGCTCGTATTCGTTTCGTTTTTGGTCGACGGCATTCAATGACAGAACATGCAATTGAATGCGAGCTACATCGGGTGGAGCGTCAATGGGATTCGTCCCATTCGAGAACGCCAAGGCTTCACCTGGACGAGTGAAGGAGTCGTAGTCGTCCAGCAAGGCGGCTCGGAGTGCGCCTGGAGTGCGAGGGCCATTGCAGTTCGTGATGTTCTGGGCGGCACCGAACCAAGGCTGTAGCAATGACAACGACACAACCAATGCAAAAGATATCCCCCGTAGTCCACTCTGAATGGTATGCCGATACATCAGAGGCTCTACCTCTCAACACAATCACAACGGAAGATAGATACTCGGAAGAAGAGGTGGTATGTTTATGGGTTTGTTGGCAGCACTGAGCTGATCGGCACAGGATCTTTGCCTTTGAACGCACGAAAGATCGCTAAAAGACATCGAAAAGGCTTTTCATGTCATGCTGAACAGCGCACCTCGAAATCTTGGTGTAAAACGGGTTACATTGCTAGATCTAATTGCTCCCCACGGAACTGCGCTGTTGTGAGCCCCCTCTTCCGAGCCAGTGAGAGAGATCAATCACTGACATCTGGCTAGCTACTAAAGAAAGTTTTTGCCTTGACCCTTTTTATTGATATCTACCTGTTGGATACCATGGAGTACGTAATGTTTGTCAGTTGAACCGCTTAACCACCCCACTTTCTTCACCCCAAGGAGGTGTGGGGGATCCTTGAAATTTGGACACTCTTGGAAAGGGATACAGCAAACAAATGATAGCCTGCTAACGTGGTGTGAACTATCATGCTACAGTGTAGTACGGTACCCAAATATGTCAACATCCAATCTAATCTATCAATACTCTATCAATCAACTACCGGCACCGTACCGGAATGTAAAGTAAGCTTGAAAGAGAGGCTGATTGAATGATTAATCGACAGGAGTCCAAAACATGACGTAATCACAACTTCACTGGCTCTGTTTTGTTTTTTAAACTGAGCGGTGCTTGCGTTGGCGCTTGTGCTTGGCTGGCGGCACCCGATGCAGCCGCCATTCTCCTTCCTCTTTTCTTTTGCTGCTGCTGCTCTCATCTCACAATCCCAGCCTCGAGAAACTTGGAAAGCACTTTCCAAACTCCTCCGTTCTACACTTACTTTGATACTTTAGCAACCAACAAGATGTCCGGCCGTGGAAAAGGAGGAAAGGGACTTGGCAAAGGTGGTGCCAAGCGTCATCGTAAGGTACGAACGACCATGGCAATTCGTGCGGTACATGTAGCTCGAGAAAGAATTTCCTCACACTTTGCTGAATTCGTATTATGTAGGTGTTGCGAGATAATATCCAAGGTATTACCAAGCCTGCTATCCGTCGTCTTGCTCGTCGTGGTGGAGTGAAGCGTATTTCCGGACTGATCTATGAGGAAACCCGAGGAGTGTTGAAGGTCTTTCTCGAAAATGTCATTCGTGATTCTGTGTAAGTGAAGCAGCCTAGTGCTGCGGATTCATTGCAATGCTATCATTATCCACGCTATCATCGACGATGATTCGATTCTGACATCTCATTTCTCTCTACATGTAGTACCTACACGGAACACGCTCGGCGCAAGACTGTGACGGCCATGGATGTCGTCTACGCGCTCAAGCGCCAGGGAAAGACCCTTTACGGATTTGGTGGTTAGATACCTCCCTTCATTGACGATGTCGTGGGCTGCGGATTATTTTTACTATTCAGACTTCCAGCTTCGGACGATGATTCCAACCCAACAAGACCACTGAAAATGGACACGACAATCTCCAATGAAAGACAAAAAGCAAAGAATGAACGAATTGTGGCGATGGGGCCACTGATGAATGAAGGAATGAATTTGGCTAGACTGTAATGCTTCTCTATTTAGCTCGTCTAGTCACTATTATGCATTTATGTAAACTTTTGCTGCCTCTTCAAATCTTCCGTACCGTAGCTAACTACCCAGCTAGTAGAAATCATCGTCGTTATTGCGGTAGAAGTCGTCATCTACAATCCGTCCTCGCAACATGCTGGTTTTGGTGGATGTGGTCTCGTCACTGTTCTTTCCGGACTGGACCGCAAAAAAGATGAGTAAGATGATCCCGCTCAAACAGCCACCACAGAAAATTCCGGCAATGATGAATAATTGTGGTTGTGATAACTTGGATAGCGCGCCATCCTTCTTGTTGTTTGTACGATTTCCGGCAGTGGATGGATTGACGGCATTGTCGACATTCATGATTGGAGTAAAACTGTCGCCTGCACTAGCCATGGGGACGAGTGGAGGAGTTGGTGGATTAGTAGTATTCCGCATGTCTTCTTGGTTTGTCCACATGATGCCATCTCCACTTTGAATGCTCCGTTCCTCCTCTTCGCTAATGGGAGCCGGCATCCAATCACGCATACTACTGTTATTGTTGGCATTGGCATTGCTCTTGGAAAAGGAACCCCGTTTCTTCTTCTTCTTCGAGCTGCTACTCGAATTGCGAGAAGACGTGGATTGTCGGGTATCCGCAGAGAATTGACTATCCTCGTCGTCGTCGTCCTCGTATATCACTCTTGCTTGTCGAGGTTGATGGATTTTCGTTCTCGACGGTGGCTGAATTGCCCCACTTTCGGCCGAGAAATCGTCTTCATCACTAAAGTATTCCAGAACACGGTCCTCGCTTGATTGTGTCGGCTTTTGATTGTTGCTGCTATTATTATTATTGGCCCGAGCCGAATTAGCTGTCATTTCCGAACCCATGGATATGTTGTCGTCTTCGGTTGTGTCTAGGAGGTTGACACTTGTGGGAATGCTGGTGTTACTGGCAGCAGATGGTCGCTGTCTGGTTCTCGTGGTACTGTTTCTGGATCTCTGACTTGTTTGGCTTGGTCGTCGAGACTGTCTCGTAATGTGCTGGCTAGCTTCTCTGTCTTGAGTATCTGTCGTATTCGTTGCTTGCTGTGATACGGTGGAAGATTCCTCCGAATGATTCGTTGGAGCTCGAGCTGGCATGGAACGGGAAGACGATTCGAAGGACTCCTCATCGTTGGATTGTTGTTTTCTTCTAACAGATGCCGAATCTTTTTGAGAGTCAGACGAGGTGTCTGCTCTGGAAGAGGCACCGCTGTTGCTAGTATTGGAAGATCGACGTTTGGTGTTTTTCTTGGTTGTGGAAGATCTTCGACGGCCACTAGTTCCGGAAGCGTAGCTGCTGTTGCTCATGGCGAGGTCTTCTTCTTTTGATTCCTCTACTACTAGATTGGTCTCCGTTGCTTCTGGTGGATCTGGTGGAGTCGCTTTGAGTTCTGCTGGTTCAGGCCATCGCTCACTGACATTCATGCTATCTTCCCATCGCTCACTCTGACTCATGTCCATGGCGTTGCCATTGCCATGTTGCTGTTGTTGCTTGGGTGATTTGATTCTCGTTTTCACATCTCCCTTGACCACTTCCAATTTTTCTCGTGACTTGAACGAAAAGACCAAGTCGTCGTGACCATCTTCGAGCAGTGTCACCTTCAATCGATCACTGGCGCTTCCCGCCTTGTTGGCAGTGGCCTTGTGCAAAGAAGTCCAAGGCCATTCCTCTGTGGTCAGGCCATCGTCTCCAGCAAAACTCAACACTGTGGGGGTCAAAATCAAGCTACCAACCGATTTGCGGTACTTGACGGGGCGGTGCAAGGCAGTGGATGACATTGTTTCTCGTCCCTTTCCTCTCCTGGAACGACAACAATATCCATATCATCTTTTCCTCGTTGTCTCCTCGATCTGTTCCAGCGTTGTTGTTCTGATTATTCGAATGAGTCGATTTGGTTTAAATTCTATTCGATTCAACCAACCGATTCGAACTTAAGAAGTACAGCTCTATTGGCTTGATGATTTACACTGGATCACCAGAAGACCCACTGGAGAGTGCGGAAATGGGACTTAAATCTTTAAAAAACCACCGTTTAAAGAAGCTGCGTGAAACTAGTACTAGTTTCACGCACTGTTTCACGCACGTGAAACTATTACTAGTTTGAATGCGTGAAACTATGTTCAGTCGTGTGTGAAACTAATTTCAGTCGTGCGTGAAACTATCTCTATCGCTCTATCGGTAGTAGTCACTAGTAAATCTTGCTTGAAACTAGCTGTTGTTCTGCGTGAAACTAGGCGTTGTTCTGCGTGAAACTATTACTAGTTTCACGCAGGCCTGCGTGAAACCTCAGTTGTATGCTCCTTCGAGGAATTCCCCGACTCCGGGAATTCCTCCACTATATCTCAAATGTTAGAAGGAAGCATTAAAGGGAAAGGGAATGGGGGAAAGGAATTACGTACGTAGACCTGTGTAGACTAGTACTGATTCATGACTCGCAGTCACGTTCAGGACTAGTCAGTCAAATTCCTGCTCCTTCAAGGAATTGGGGAATTCCTCCATTCCCCTCAGAATTCCCCGGCTCAAAAAGGGCAAGGAATAAGGAGTACTGTATACAACTAAGCGTGAAACTAGCTTGAAACGGTTAGTTTCACTCAGGCTTGCATGAAACTAACTCCTAGCTAGCTAGATCTAGTTTCACCCAAGCCGTAGTTTCACGCAGGACGGTTAAATCTTGTTTCAGCACCCTGCTGGTTCGAGGTTTCCATTTCCGCCTCCAACAACCCCAAGGAAGCAATACAGCTGGCCAGCATGTGTACTGTATCCAACATCCATGAAGAACAGACAGCCGAAGGCTGATGCCCTCAACTGTCAAAAAAGAGATTTGATTCTTTGGCCAAATCCAACACTGTGTTCAACTGAACACACAGTCTACTGTAGTCTATCGATAGCCAACCAAAACACACACATTGGTACTCGGAGTATGTTTTACCAGCTAACAATTAATATTTACCTCATCCTTTATGACGGACGTACAGACTAACTTGCACACATACT
Source organism: Seminavis robusta (assembly GCA_903772945.1). Taxonomy (NCBI): domain Eukaryota; phylum Bacillariophyta; class Bacillariophyceae; order Naviculales; family Naviculaceae; genus Seminavis; species Seminavis robusta. The sequence goes on from CAICTM010001533.1 coordinate 26,240, forward strand.
CTGGTACTCGGAGTATGTTTTACCTGCTAACAATTATTATTTACCCCATCCTTTATGGCGGACGTACATACTAACTTGCACACACACATAGTTTGGTACTCGGAGTATAGAACAAGCAGCCGGAGGCTGATGCCCTCAACTGTCAAAAAGAGATTTGATTGGATTCCCCAATCGAATCCTTTTATCTTTGGTCAAATCCTTTACTGTGTTTGTTGGTTGCTAGTAACACTCTAGCTTAGTAAAGGTAAAATACTGTTTTACTGTTAAGCTATTTCCAAGAAGTGATCTTTCTCCATGTATTTCTGGGATTGATTCAACTTCAAAGGATATACCATGTACAACAAGTCACAGCCATTCAATTCCAAAGAAGAGGAGGCCGTGATGAAGGAAGAGCTTCCCCAGCTGGGAAGAAGAGGATTCCATTCCTCTGGAAAAACAAACAGCAGACATCCAACACTTCTTGGACATCCAACACAACAGAAGAGACACTCACGTTCCATTCCAATGGACAACAAGCTGACTCCAGATAGCTACAAGCTATTGCACAGACTCTGCTCACCTGATTTCCAAATCCAGAATCAAGCCTGAATGGATTGATGTTTCAACACATCATTGGCGATTGAGACCATGGCATATCGATGTCCAGTTCAGTCTACACCGCCAGTCAAGAGCACAGTTTGAGTCTACGAGAATGCAGCCGGAACTTCCTAGTTTCCAGCTACAGCAATACCAAGTGACCGGAACTTCCCAGTCACGGTTCAACAAGTGATCGGAACTTCCCGTCGTTAGTACGGAATAGTCGATAAGCAAAATCAAGTGACGGCACAACCGCCACAGCAAGTCATACAGGAGTGGCAACACTACAGGAGTGGTAGCCACAGTGGCTTTTCATGACGACACGTCCACATGTCCACATTGACGTGACAGATTTGTCAGCACTGCTATGGATGACAAGCTTCTGCCACCAGCGAATGCCGAGCAACCTAGCAATTGGTCTCTCTGCACCAACAGCTTTCCTTATGGAGCAACCATCATTACATTAATTATTCGTTCCACGGTATCCTTTATGGAACCGTGCAGGAGTGTGTTGGAGTTGTATTACAGACACCTCAATACAAATTAGTCGTTTATCCCAATCTAGTTGATAGGGGATATCTATATCTTATTCTCTAGTTACATACATGGGGAGTTTAACTGATCTATATGGTCACCCCCTTCACTATAATCCTGTTG
>CAICTM010001534.1:0-10764 GCA_903772945.1 Seminavis robusta
CTCCTTTCATGTCAAATCAAAAGCAAAACTCAATTGTGGTACCGGTATGTTGGGACCTGGACGGCTTCCGGACGAGATGCGTCGAATCGACTCGACTCTATAAGGAAACAGGTATCTGATGACCCAATATCGTAGCACCCCATCGAATGAATCACCTCGTGTTTGAGTTGGTGTGTGTGAATTGGGCCCTGCACGATCCTAGAAGTGGAGAGATAGATGTGGTGACAATCCGCTGGCGAGATTGATTCCTTCCTGAGAGAATGATCCATTTCTTAGGATTATGGGATTTGTCGGTATGAGTCGAGTCGAGCCAAGGACGAAGGATTTGCCATGTTTTGATCGAGAAGATTGGTAATTGGGGACGGCGGAACCGGTCAGGACGTTTTATGGCGACTTGATGCATGGCGGATGATCGGGCCTGATTGATGATTCGATTCCACCATCCATGCACTTTAGGGTCTAAATGCAGTCAGCAAACTGCCTGGTGGTCCACGCGGCAAATTACTTGTGAAGTTCGTCAGGGAAACGGCGGGGCTCTTTGCTGCCAGCCAATACGCAAAGGTTGCGCGGTGGATTGCCATCATCGTTTCCATTCTGAACGGGTCAGACTCCCGACTACAGTCGTATGGCAAAATTGAGCTTGCGGAAGGGTCCCACAGGGGAGAACTCTGTGGGCAACAATTTATTTTCAGAGTTTCGATATCATCTTTTGAGGCCCCAAAGTCTCGGGCAGTTCCGCAGATGCTGGCAATCGTCCGTCGCCACGAGCGCGGAAACACAAACCGTCGTTGTGGACGGGATCATGCAAGCGAACCAGAGACCCTCCCCGTGAGCTGCAATTCAGATGATGCAAACCGAGACCCTCCCAATGACTTGATTGGGATGCTGATTGCAGCACCAATACTGAAGTTGTGAAAAGGGCTTCTGAGGATCATACAGACGAGTGCTACATTCATCGCTCTGCTATCCGATGATTCTGATAGAAGTTGCATAGAAATCCTTAGGGGGCACAAGTCAAGACTTTCCACCGATGTTACTCCACGGAGGAAGTCCGAAGCTAAACCAACCGCTTCCTCCCCAACAAACGAGCCGCAGGCCACAGGACAAGAGAGGGCTTCATCATGGTTGCTGCCCATCAGATTTTGGTGGTTTGGTGGGTGATGCGGGGACGTTGAGAGCTCCTATTGTCCCACATGCCGCGGCTACAGTAGGCAGCGGATTCCGCCGTGAAGCTCGGAGAAACTTTCCGTACTTGTCACTTGGCGAAATCTTTAGCTGTACCAAAAACGTGAAATTTCCCAGCTAATCAGCCAAGCAATCTACTAATAAGCACCTGGTTACAAAGCCAATCCACATCCGCACGGTAGACGAGCTCCGGCTCGATGCTTGGAAGGCCATGGAGAGATGGGAGGTTGAATGAATGGACCCAACGAGGGCTACATGTACTGATGGGCGGTGTCTTCTATTGGCGGGCAGGAACGTGGTTGTAGGCTGACCTGCGGGGACACTCCCCACCAGTTCCCTACCACGAACATTGATACATTGAGGACGGACTTCTGAATGGACCCAATAAAGACTACTGGTACCGATGAAGGAGCTGGGTGGCGTCTTCTTGACAGGAAGGTGGCAACCCGGACATGACACCAGCACTTGGTCCGCAGCACTTTGAACATTGATTGACGGACACTATGGAGACGGAGCTTTGATTAGGCGTTGCTCCTCAGTTGTTGCGAGAGCGGATGGGAGGATTGACCGAATGAAGGGCAACGAGAGTGGAGGTGGGTTGGCGACGTCTCCTTCGTAGACACACTTACTTGCTTGCTAGTCAAAGCTCTGCCGCAGACATCATGTGAAGTCTCTGGTGGTATGCCGAATCTGTTTTGCACAACGGAACGAACGGGGTGGGAGTGCCTTGGCTACTTCGTTTCATTTGGACGAGTCGACTCTTGGTAAAGATGGGAAGCAAGAAGAGGTCTGTGTGGCTTCTTCTTTAGTGGACCAACACGATTGGCTGACATTTGGAGACATTTGAGATGAGTGGTGTCGCAGTTGATTTTTAAAAGCTGAACGAACGGGGCTCGAGTGTCTTGGCGCTTTGTTCAGGAAGAGCTCCCTGGGAGAAGGATGGGAACACGGCAAAATGAGCACAACGTATACCAACGCCATCGCAATTCGGGTACGATACGGCTTGCAGAAGCTAAAATTCATGAACTCTTCAATGTCTAGTTATTACAGAGAAAGCACAAGTAATGCCGTATGCCCGGAGTAACCACCAATAAGCCGCACAACTACTATATGTATTGTCCAAACTGATTTACAAAAAAGGGACCCCACTCACATCCAAAACAGCAATGTAACGCGATGATAGACATGTACACCTCAACAGTCCACCCACACTTTCCCGCCCTATATGCCGAAACCCAGACTCGAGAAAGCAATCCAAACGCTCACACTACACGACATCTTCCTGGCACACACACACCAACGGCCAGGACTATCGTCGTCGCCTCGAACGTGCCTTTCGCTTTTGCTTTTGTGATTGCCGCAACATTTCCAATTGCGGATGCGTCCGATGTTTGGCGGGACATTGCGCCGATTCGGCCGCTTCTTCCAGCCCGTCCATGACCATGGTTTCCCTCCGATTCAATGGCTTGCCCCGTTGGAGTTTCTGCACCAACGCCGTCGGTTTTTGTTTCCATTTTTCTTCGGCATCCTCATAGTCGACAAACTTTTTCGGTGGAACGACGGCATAGGAATTGTCCGTGAACCAATACACCATGTAGGGCAATTCGCCCGCATCCAGTGCGCCGTGTTCTTTTAAATGTTTGCGCGCCGTGGTCATCCATACTTTTTGAAAGGAGGAATCCTCCAAAAAGTCAAACGGACTGGCAATCATACAGGGCAGCACTTTGCGATTCCAAGGGGCAAATCCGACGGCATGAATTTTCTTGGTGTACGCCGGGGGCAATTCACTCGGGCGTGTGGGCAGTTGGCTGTAATCGAGAGGACCCGAGCTGGACGATGCGTCGTCGTCACTGTCATCCTCGGAACTACTGTCGTCATCACTCTCGGAACTACTACTGTCGTCCTTCTTCCTTTTGCTCTTTTTGTTCTTGCTGGAGCGAAGGCTCTGAGCTTTTTGTTTTCGGCGCGATGTGTTGTCGTCCTCATTGACTCGACTCTTTTTGCGGGTGGATCTTCGACTACTACTAGCCACAGACGCACTTCGTTTTCGTCGACTGGCCAAGGAAGCGAACGACGATAGTTGATTGTGGCTGGTTTCTTCACTCCTCGGAGAACGCCTTTTCTGTCGTTTCGATGCTTCCCTGCTCTCGTCGTCATCACTGGAAGGACGCGCTCGTTTGGATTTGTTGGATTGTTTGGGTGTCTTTCTGTTTTTGTTTTTCGGTTGCGGCTACTACGACGAGAAACACCAATATCGCTGTCCTCGTCGTCCTCGTCACTGCTACTGGACAGGAGTCCTTTGCGAGTGCTGGTTCTGCGATGCTGTTCTTTCCGAGTAGATTCCTGATCGTCATCACTGTCCTCGTGTGTGGTGTGTGCTCTACTCCGGGGTCGATGATCTTGATTGTCACGGGTAAAAATCTCCGTGGGAATGCCACCGTTTTGTGGTTTTCGTTTCTTATTACGATTGTTGTTGTCATTACTGTGGGGTTCATCCTTTTGCTGTGATGGAGGTGGAGGTGGCTTTTTGAGCATGTGTTTGGGGAGTCCCTGTGTGGAATTTTTCCTGTTTTGCAGACAATTACTAGACGTGATGAGGAGATTTTCCGTAATGTAGGCATCCGACTGGTGGCTAGTAGTACCGATAGTAGTAGGGGATGGCTGAAGTTGTAGCCCCGGTGCCGAAAATGGACGATAGGGAATCAAGGATGTTGGTTGTTGTGGAGGTTCATCGTCTTCGTCTTGACTGGTACTCGGCTCTTCCTCGACAATCACAGCCGCCGTGGAAGACGATGCTCCCCGGGGGGCTGGCAAGGCGGGTAGCTCCAATTGTTCAATGGGAAGTTCCGAGACGGAATCACCTCCAGCACTGGGATGATCTGGCTGCTCTCGCAATGGTTGTTCCACTTCATCATCCTCATCAGAATCTTCATTGACACATGGAAATTCGTTGGCAATGGCATCATAAAAGTCTTCCTCCTCTTGGTTGGCATTATCATCCTCTGATTGCCCTACTGCTAGATCCACGCCTTCCAAAGGATTGCATTTCACGGATATCCGAATGGCCCAGAGAACTACCCATCCAACCACTTTGGCCAGCCAACGCCACACTACCAAGAAGTACTGAGCAATCACAATCAACACCTTCAAAGCCCAGTCGTCCATTCGTTCCATTACAGGGGTATCACTTGCTCCTCTGGCAATAAAAGAAGTACCCAAGGGCTGATACCCAAAAGTCGTAGTAGCACCAGTCTGATCCGCCATTATCATTCATCTACTACTACCCTAAACATTCAAGCATGCATGCAAGCCCAGAGTGCAGTGCTCCACCTTCCCCCCCAAGGCTTCCAATTGAAGGCTACAAGGATCTGGTAAGTAGTCTAACAGAATCTGATCGGCTCGAATGGTTATCACGGAAGTGCAGTTTTTGTGCGTGACTCGCTGAAAATGAAACGGCGAAATTTCACCTTGTTTGAATAGAATAGTACCCTTATTCCTAATGTTCCATTAAGGTTAGCGCTGTCGATGCAGCAAAAGCCAGTAACACTGCTACGATACTGAACGGCGTCTGGACCTGATACCAAGGCTTGACCGTCAGAAGTCGACAGGGCAGCCAACACGGTGGAAACCCCCGTCGACTGACCGGAACACTACTGTAGCTAGCAGCCAATTGCCCAAGTCTCAACAGAAAGTGAATACAGCAACCAAATTTCAACAGAACGAGCTACAGAAAGGAAATAGAAAGCCCTCGGACGGTGTTCCCACAGCTAATGGCTGGCCATGATCAGATTCGATTCACTTGCCTTGCTAGCAGCAACTGTACTACGTGTAGGCTAGTAAAATTGAGTGGAGCATCCAGCAGCCTTGTTTAGATCTAGACTAGTTAGAGCTGGCTGTTGATCCAATTTGCCCTGAGTATTCCCTTTGAAGAAACCACCAGCAAATACAGCACTTGCTGTAGAAGCAGCTCCACACTTCTATGCTACATGTACTGGAATGAATGAGGTAGTACTGGAATGCATCTGAACACTCATACCCGGCTGGTCGTTGGTCGATTGGTACATTGGTACCACCGGTAATTGGTAGCAGTAAAGACAGGTGGTTGCCATGACGGACCTTGACATCGGCTATTGGCCACAAAAGATTCGATGCCATTGATGTAAAGTGGCATCCATGTCAGACGCTCTATTATGGTCGCTCCACAATTTGATCGAATTGCCCCAATGCTTCATGCTGTTTTGAGCAATGGTAACAGAGTGTACTGTAGTAGCTACTGTAGTACTGGTAAGCAGAACAGACTGGTAAGCACCAAATTCCATGACATCGTATCTATCGAGCAGCTAGTACGTTGTGTTTGGTTTATACCACTGACAAGCAACCGGAGAACATGACCCGACACCCGACAGCTCACCCGACAAGGCGATCCGAAAAGACATCCCGGTGAAGCTTGAATTAGGCATTGTACACCAGCGTTGACACGAATGCTCGTCAGGTTGTCCTCCAGATCAGCGTTTGGCAACCCATTAGATCTTTGGTCTCCTCCTATCTAATTCACTGCCGAAAGTGGTAGAAAGTTACTGACATTTCGTCCTTAACTTCAAGGCGGACAATAGAAACCGAGTGCTCTTCTGACACATCGACAATCCAAGACATTGTGGCTGTAATCTTCAGCCAAACAAAGAGCTGGGGGGTGGAGAAGTCCAGTGCCATTCATGGGGGATCCATTGGAAGACAGTGGTAAACAGTGGTTGCATTGACAGCGGTTGACAGCGGTAGCAAAGAAAACAGTGGTAAAGATAGCGGTAAACAGCTGTAAAGATAGCTGTAAAGATAGCGGTAAAGACAGCGGTAGACAGTGGGTAGACAGTGGTTGACAATGGTATGAAGTGGTAAACAATGGTTGCCTCGCCAATAACCTTGGTGGGCAATGATGGGCAATGAATTTCTCCATCCCCCTGCCAAAGATTGTACCGGCGGATCTATTGGAAAGTGCCAGAAGAGCCTGAAAGACTTATGAGTATCGTTTCTTTTATTCAAGATCTAGTCCCACATTTTTCCGAAGGGGTGGGTGGTGATGCTGTGGCGACTACTTTATGACCAGCGGATTTAACTTGCTCATGTCTTTGTATGAGCCAGTTCGCCAGCAAGGGAAAAGGGAAAGTCCTCTCATAAATCCCCCTGCTTTTGGATATTAAACATCAGATCTTGAAAAAGCCAAGACAGAATAGCTCACGGAATACCGGAATACTGCATGCGTAGTCTGATATCGTGGGCATCAGCGAGGTTGTCGCGTTGTAAAACCATCCCAGGCATCTGGTGGTATCAAGAATCAAGAAGCCCTGTTTCGGATGCCGAACACGGGTACGACGGTACTGCAGTGGTTGCGGGTCGACGGAAAGGATACCATGTGGTACCGCTAGCTGCTAGCTAGTAGCTAGTAGGATAGCTTGGCCTCTCCGGTTCGGCTGCGTTTAGAAAAGGTGTCACAATTGTGTTGTCAAACAAACTGGCACAACAACAACATTTTCTTTTAGAACCTATCCATGAGAAAGATGAGAATCCCCCGCCGATCCAGGACGTTCGATTCTTTGCCCGAGCGCACCCTCGTGAGTGGCAAGGGCAAGGCCAACCCCATTTCTCGTCTCTCGGAACGAAGCTTGGTCCGAAAGATTGCGGGATCACTGAGCGTTCATGAAGACGATGGCCTGGAATCCGTCCAATCCTTGTCGGGCATGAGCGAAAGCGCCGCCACTCTTTCCTACGACACGGACATGAGCAGTGACAGTTCTCGTTGTGGTATTGTTGGCTGCCATCCCGTGGAAGAGGATTCCCCTTGCAGTCTTCCATTGGGACTCTCTGCGACAGCAGCTCTGTTGCATCGCAAAGAACTCGCCGTGGACGAGCTCCTGGGAGTGGGCACCTTTTCCCAAGTCTTTGCCCTTTCCTCGCTCAAACTCAAAAAGGCATACCACGTCCTCGCTGCTCAGGAAGGCGACCCCGCAGCACGCCGACAGCTTCAACACACCAAGCCTGGTCAGTTAGTCGTCAAGCATTTGAACCGAAGACTCCTCCAACGACCCAAGCAGTTCTTCCAAGCTGCCCTCCATCTCGAACGGGAAGCCACCATTCTCGGACAAGTCCAACATCCCAACATTGTCCAGCTTCGTGCCGTTGCCCTGGGAGGAACCACGGCACTTCAAAGTGGCCACTACAACGACTACTTTCTCGTCTTGGATCGACTCCAAGGGACTCTCGATGAACGCATCGAGTACTGGAGGTCGTCGGGCAATGACGCATCCTGCTCTCGTGCCTTGTACGCCCAAAAGATTCGCTATTCCCTCCAGATTGCCTCGGCCCTCCACTATCTTCACTCCCACCGACTCATCTACAGGGACGTCAAGGCTTCAAACTGTGGATTCTTGCCCGACGGGACACTGCAACTCTTTGACTTTGGCTTTTGCCGTGCGCTCCCTCCCAGCTACATGGGATACCACAATGACAACGACGACCAAGACAATGAAACCTTTCACATGTCACTGGCCGGTACCACACGCTACATGGCTCCGGAAATCTTGCAAGAAAAGACGTACAATGCCAAGGCCGATGTCTATTCGTTTGCCATGACGGTCTACGAAATGATGACACACGAAAAGCCCTATGGTGATATTCGCGCCCACCACTTTTTCGAATGCGTCTGCACCAACCAAGTTCGACCCAACTTGAAGAAGAACAAGCTACCGTTTGCAGCAGCAGCACTCCAGACACTCTTGGAGAATGCCTGGTGTGCCAACGTTACCGATCGATGGTCCATTGGGACTGTCATGGAACGATTGCGGGATATTCAATGCACTCTGCAACAAGAACCCAGCAATGGGTGTCAACGGGCATCGTGCCAACGTTGCTCCAGCCCCAAGGCGGCTTGATTACTATATCAAGCAATCAAGCAGCCACCTCTTCCTTTTTTAGATTACTTACTTACTCATACATACTGTACTGAGAATACTATCCTGTGACATAATAATAGAACCGATTTTCAAATATACTTCTATCCACAAATCAGTTTTAATAGAAGTTGGTTCGATCGATCAAAAACCGTACTGCCGATAGAAAGTTGTGTAACTTTTTAAAGAGAGAAAAAGCTGACTTCGAGCACAAGACCGCAGCCAGTGAAAGGCGCAAGCATGTATAGTACGGTACTATCCGCAAGTCAGTTGGCTAGCTAGATCCTTACATAGTATTCCCAACAGCCTCGTGCATTAAAGACAAGACTCGATCATACCAGTATTGGTACCAGTAGCTTAGGTAAAGAAGTCATGGAAGCCCGATCTTGGTGCGGATTCCAGGTCTCACAGGACTCGAATCGAATCGATCGACCAGCAGCAATCGTGCAGCGTGGAAAACTGCCGTTGGAGTGAAGGGCGTGGGAAGGAGTCAACACGAACAACAGCCAACGCGCGAGTGAAGCTGTGCATCTCCTCGCGTTACAAGTACATTACTAGCCAGTACAAGAGGAGGGGAAGAGGAGGAGATCATGGCGGCGAACAAGGAGGAATTGAAAGCCGAGATGGCGAAGCATTTCAAAGCTGTGCCTTACTTACCAGCAGAAAACATTAAGGATCACGGATTGATGAGAGCCTTCATTTTCCACAAGCCCAAGACAGCTCCGTGTCAAACTGGAGAAAAGGAGAAAGTTTGGAACAGGGTTGAACCAGCGCGAGAAGCCTTTAAGAGACTCCAGGGGTTCGAGGCGAAGGAAGCGTGGGAGGATTTTGTTCCTAACGACAATGTCAAGAAGCACACCAGCGCTGACGTTAACGGCGATGCCACTCGTGAGGTAAAAAATGATGTTGAGTTCGGTATCAGCACTGTCATGCGTCGTATTTTGGAGGACAGCGAGGATCCTCTGGGCTTGGCAGGACTCCTAGAAAATTTTGCTTGCCAGTATGTTCAGGCAGACTCGGACGTAAAGTCTCGTATACTCAAAGATGGGATTGAGAACGGCCGCGGAGATGTCATCATCGGGTTTGAGTCCGCCTATCTCACAGGCACATTGAGTGATATGTCCCTCTCTTCGAAAAATAAAGTTACACTCCACGGAAGTGGCGGGGGGATCGGTGGCGAAAAGTCGGGGCAAGTCGAAGGCAGGAGGCATTCAGTAGTCGGCTCTGTATTCAAAGTGGTTCACGTTCAGCGAAGAGTCCTTGGGACGGGGACACATCGGATTCGGATAATGGGACGACCTTTCACGCTTCGAGACTTGGGCGACAACATGTTGCAGGATATGTTCCGCGAGGCCTTTCCCAGCTTGGCAAGGCGCACAAAGAAAACAGTTCAGCGAGTAGTAGGCGGAATTTTCCGGAAGAATGCAAGTGGCAGGGCAGACCAACAAGGCAACACGGCAGCAGGGCAAGCTGAGGACGATGAAGATGTCGACGTATTTGGTTCTACCGGAGAGCCGCTGTTCAGTGACCAAGCTGTCGATTTCACCCTTAATGACTCGTGGAATTACTTTTTCAAGCTGAAGAAGAAGACATTCGTCAAGATGCTACGAGAGCTTGAGGCGGACGGGGAAACCACCTACGGAAATGTGGCGTTTACCCACTTGTCGGTGGTGCGTGATTACGATTTGAGTGACTATATCCCCATCTATTTCAATTGGGAAGCGCACAACTACGACGCATCTGAGGTGCCATCGCGCGTCGTTTGCTACAAGACCCCGCAGGCGGGAGAATGGTGCCTCCGTCCGGTAGAGGGCGGGAAGGGGAAGACGGTCGTAACTATCTATGACGAGAAGTGGCAAGTGCGCGAGTCGATTGTTCGAGTGTCGAACGATGACACATACCTCCAAGAAGAACTGAGCAAGATTGGCTTTCACTTTGTAGAGGAAGGGCAGAAGGACTTGGAGGCCGTCGAAGGGTCCACTATGATGGGGCGTCACGAACTCACCCCCAAAGACGATCTGGGTACTACGATTCCAAACAGCGTGCTTGAGTTTCGTGGGGGGTTGCTCTGCACCATGGGAAGTGACATGGCTGAAGCAGGCGCCAGAGACCGTTCAAGCACGCCTGTTATCACCAGTGCCGCGGAACTCCCACCAGCGCCTGTGGTCACGAACCCAACAGCTCCAACGCCGACTCGGCCCGGGAAGAAAGCGAAGACTGATCATTTCTCGAATGAGTCCTACTAGTGTGACAAATTACCAGGTATCTGTTCTGCCTCAAGTATCCGTACCAGTGGTACCAGATGGAAGGTTCTATTACTGTACCATTCATCACTATCCTGTAGCATTGATGGCCATGGAGGAGTGATGGGAAACTGCAGTTTGATTGCTGCTGATGTCAACGAAAATCTCTGAGGAAGGAGGCACTGTTACGGGAGCATCTGTGGATGGAGTGTTGATTGTCACACTCACGCCGCCGCTGCTAGATGCTCCTACACATGTTTTGACGCAGGAAAAGCGTTCGTCCGCCATTTCGGGAAGAACACAGTGTTCCACAGATACTCCATTTCTGGTCACTTCTACCCATACTCCATTGCCTGCTTGTTGTTGTTGTTGTTGTTGTTGTTGTTGTTGTTGTT
>CAICTM010001534.1:10770-27419 GCA_903772945.1 Seminavis robusta
GTCATTGTTGTCGGAAGAAAGAACAAAATCGCATTGGCAAGGGCAGGTGTGCAACAAGGCAGGACACACATCTCCGCAGCAAATGCACGAGAACCGAGTAGATGTACTGATTCCCATCGTTTGACTTTGCTGGACACAGATGTTCTGTGGCGCTTCTCCTTGAACGTCGCACACGAACACTCCATCTCGACCATTGGCACGAATGCAAGCGTTCGTGTTGATGGGAGCCACGCAGCCCGGGTCCCTTGCTTGGACCAGGGATGGGAGCAGCAAGGCCATCATCAGGGCAGCCAGATCGAACATCATGTTCGGATATCTCGTATCTGTTGGCGTTCTGTTCATGTGGCTTTTGTGGCTGTTGACTAGCTACCTTTAGCTTGGATGTGCTTCCGAATTCCGAATGTGTGGCACAATACGGGTACTAGTAGTCTAGTAACATAGAGAGAGAGAGACTGCTGAACTGGTACCGGTTACGAGAAAGCTATCATTGGTGTCAAAAGGATTTCAACTCAGGCTAGCAGGAGCTCCTGGTTCATGCCAAGCTAGTAGTAGGGGTTACACAGCCTGGGCCAGGTGTACCGGTAGATCCAGGTGTTTGGACCAGGTCTAATTCTCAGAGTTGGTCTGGTTGGTTGCGCCAAATGCACCTCTCCAGAAGCTGAGGCAGGGCGGGTTGTGGTGTTTGCTGCACCAGATGTAAAACATTCACTACTGTACCTGCGGGTCCAGACGAATGATGAATCGAATCAATCTCCGAAGCAGGCCTGGCCTACCGGTAGCTAACAAATACCGGTACGATACAGAGTAGAACAGTGTCGAGTATTTCGCTGCAACGTGCAACTTCATTAGTTTTGCTAAAAGGGAACAGTACCGCATACTTCTCCATTAAGCACGGCGTTGGGTGCGATGTCCTGCTACCTACGAGTCGAGTCTCTACTTCTTTGTCACGCGTGCAGTTTTTCTGTTGGACGCAGAGCTAATCTTCTTTGTTGCCACCGTCTTCTTGGCAACTGTCTGTTTCTTTATAGGGAGACTCTTCATCCATTCCTGGAGGCTGGTTTTCAGCTCCTTGCTCTTAACTTTCTTCAACATAGCTTGGACCAGATCCTTATCCTCTAACTTTAAAACATTGTCCTTGCTCTTTTCCTCTTGGAGATTGCAGGTGCGGCATCCCTTGTAGAAGTTGCAGGTTTCGTGGCCACAGTTTTCGTTGGTCTTGGTCTCATGGTTTTCGTCGCAACCAAAATCATCCACTTCATCTCCACAAACATTTCAATCCACAGCATTTATGATAAAAGCCATGGTCGCAACAAAATTCTCTATCGCATCTGTCGCATTTTGTTTTCTTGATCTTATCATTGGCACAAACATGGCAAAAGCTCCCTTCATCATATTCTTCACCAGCAACTTGGCAGCAACTCCAGCAATTGTCATCGCTTTGACATCCGCACATGCCGCAAGCTGTCCACATTGTGAGGATTCGAGTCTAGTACAACCACGTTGGTATTGACACGGATAAGCTCTCGTCCAATCAACAAACAAGCCAAAACTAGCTAGACTATGCGGCCACTGTGCCCCTGTGGTGACAAAACGCGCCATTCAGTTAGTTGCTGGTCGCAGTGCAGCCGCGCAGCCAGCCGACACGAAAGATGCTGCTTCGTCGCATTTTTTCACAATGCAGATGATGGATCGTGAACCTGAACTCCAAATTGTATCAGGGTTCGCTGTTGACATCATTGGTCCAGCTGCAGTGTTCTACTTCCACTTCGAATTAATGGATCTGGGGCTTATATACATGACTACGTGACCTGGTACCGGTTTGGTACCGCTGTCTATGCCAAGGATCAGATCCAGTGAATTCCAACCTCCAGCCCAAACGAAAGAAGAAAAAAGGACACCGGAGGTTAATAGATATACCGGGCGAGCTGACTTAAAAGATGGGCGGCATAGTAATATTGTTGAAGTTTGGCTGAAGTAGTGTCATTAGATTTTTCCGTCTGAGAAAGTGGCGTGGTAGCTTACGGAGCTTAGAGGTGTGCAGCGAGACGTTAGATTTTTCCGTTGAGAAAGAGGCGTGGTAGCTTACGGGAGTTTAGAGATGTGCAACGTGAGACGTCAGATTTTTCCGTCTGAGAAAGAATCGTGGTAGCTTACGGGAGGTTTAGACGTTAGATTTTTCCATCTGAGAAAGTGGCTTGGTAGCTTACGGGAGGTGTGCAAATGTCAGGAAAATATTCAGGATCCGTTGCTATAAAGAGAATGTGTAAGAAATGTGGGGGCCCATGAGGGGGCTTCGATTTTAGTTAAACTCTAACCCTAAGGATAACCAACCAACCAAAACCAACCACCACCACAATAAACAGGTTCAGAGATCACCGGGGTCTGCCCGGTATATGAAAGGCAACTGCATTCAGTGAACTTCCATGGTCTGTTTCATGTGAGCAGTTTCATGTTGGCATACACCCACCGTACCGCGGCTGATCAAAGGCAAAGGCAAGTTACGAACCTGGGATGCTCTTGAGCACTTCGGCACAGTCAACGTCAACATGAGTGCTAGTGGTAGTAGCGATTGCGAGAAGACTGGCGGCAATGCCAAGGACGTGGACGCCAACGCCGTGGATTCCGAGGCCACGGGCAACATGGCGGGGTCGTTAGAATCGTTGCAGACGCCGGTAGAGGGCACGTTGACGAGTGCATCTGTTGTAGAGAAACAGACTCCATGCAACAACGATCATATTAAGGAAGAAGGCAAGGCAAAGACTAATGCGGAATCGACATTGGATATCACCTTGCCAGAGCGTATGCCCATACCAACGCCCTTACCAATGCCCATACCCTTACCCTCGGGCCGACCGGACTCATTACCGGGAGCTTATGCAGTGGGTACAAGTTTCGCTGGTCTCATTACGAGTTTTGCTCGTCGCACCGGGGAGGACAGCGTTATTGCTGGTAACGAAGCAGAACCAGAGGATTCTCCTAGCGAATCACCACCGCTATTGCAGGGTACCCTTGTAGGTCCCCCAAGGAACCGCAGGAGACTCCAAGCCGCATCGTGCCACCCAGCAATGGTGCATACTTCTCAGCTTCCTATCACAGGGACAGCTGTTCGCGATGATGATAATGGCCAAAAGAGACGTGCAGCGCTGTTTGCATTGGCCGTGGTGGTCATGCTGGCCGTTATTGTAGCTCTCGTCTTGGGACTCCTCGGAGTATTCGCCGGAAACAACGAGGGAGAACCACTCCAGATTCTCGCGGGAAGCAAAGAAGAAAATACAAATGACAGCCTTTCAACTCTCCAACGAATCAAACAGGAAGGTATCTTACGATGTGAATATCGTGAGGTTCCCAATAACATAACGGATATTCCCGGATTCAGCTACAGCTTTGTAAGTACATACACTTTGTTGTTCTTTTTGGTCTGGTAAAGAGTTGATTGAGCCAACTTTAGTTTTCAAAATGGTATCCTCACAAATCGTTGTCATCCTGTCGATTAATCTCTCTTTTTAAGTAGTGCCTTGCAGTGGCAGCCGCCATCTTTGGACAAGAGACTGCTAAGGACAAGATCGACTTTCAAAAATTTAAGAATCGGACCTCTCTGTTTGCACCTCTTGTGGAAGGGCAAGTGGACTTGTACTGTTCTGGATACACACATACCATGGAACGGGATGTACTCCAGACTCAGGTCAAGACTGGCTTGTCCTTTACCGCTCCTTTTCTATACATAGGAATGGCCGTTGCTGGTGATCCCTTTCATGTTGGCTGTGTAGAAGACAACTTTAGACACCTCTATGAGTGTCAGAGCTTGAAAATTTGTGTTAGACAGGACACAACCTATGCAAGTATAGTACAAGCTGCCATACCAAGACGCTATATTGTACCAGTGGAAACTGTGGGCCATGCTACCAAAGGGTTTGTCAAGGGTGACTGCAACGTCATTGCTTTGGGGAGTTTCGCTGCCTTGAGTGCAGAGGAGATAGCAGCTGCTGGATACAATGGGAGCTATGTGCGGAGTGAACGCTACTTCTCCAAAGAACCTTTGGGCCTTGCAACCAGAAAAGACGATCCAGAATTCACGGCCTTTGTGGCTGCCATTCTGGATTCTCTCTTTGTGGCAGAGCTACACAACATCACTCAGGCCACTGCCCACTTGTTTCCTCCCATGCAAATCTTTGGCATTGACTCTCAATACATGTTTCAAGATGCCATTTCTGCTGTGGGAAACTATGGTGAAATCTACAAACGCCATTTGGCCAGAGGTATTCCTCGGGCCACACTCAACGAGGTCAATCAAGGAACCACAGGATTGCTCTTTTCACACCCATTTGGTGCCATTGGAGAGAACACAAGAGAGGAAGACAAGATTCCACTCGGAGATGATGTCCAATCAATTGTGGAAAGAGGGAGTGTCCGATGTGGTATTAGTGCCAATGCAGAAAGGGCTGGTTTTGCGTCCAAAGTGAATAGCACTGTTTCATCTGTGGCTTACGAGGGATTCGAGATTGATCTCTGTCAATCCCTATCCACTTCATTGTTTCAAGGCCAGCCCAACAAGATACAGTTCGTCGAGGTGGAGAAGCCCGAACATGGCTTTGCTCTCCTTGCAAGTGGTGCAATAGATGTTTTGGCTGGAGTGACAAGCAGTCTCCAGAACCGTGTCAAGGAACCATCCACAGGACTAGGCTACTCCTTTTCTGTGCCCTACTTTTATGATTCTGTACACAACAGCAATCTCTGCATGGCCACCAATCAAGATGCCCACGACTGGTCTGTGTGGGTGTACTGGATTGTCACTGCTTTGATCTTTGCGGAGGAGCAAGGCATTGGTCAAGAAACATCCAACATGATGCCAGAGGTCCTGCTGTTTGGTAACCAGTACAAGCGGATGTTTCGAGATGCCATTTTGGAAGTGGGGAACTATGGCGATCTTTTCGATCGGAACTTGAAGGCCATCAACATCCCACGCACTGGCCAGAACATGCTCAATCAAAACTCCAATCAAGGACCACAGCACTATGCACCTCCAGGGTTTATCTAAGAAATGATCGTCGAGCTGGAGGTGTAGAACCAAAATGCCCATGAACCTCCAAGAGGCTGGTTACTTGTGTCACCATCGGGATCTGCTGATTTGCATGACGTAGTGGTAGCTCTCCCAGTTTTGTTTATAATTAGTTTTTAGTGATGTTCTTTCTACTCGGGCACCGCGAATATTATTTATTCCGATGAGACGAACACCCAACCTGGATTTTGAATAGCGGTGACATCACGGATCAACTCACATCCTTACCCAAGCTAGCCCCTGCTCCGCTCTGGAGATGTTTATCATCCCTCCCCGGGCAAAACGATGGCCTCTATTGTCGGAAAGGACTGCTACCCTTCAGGTATCTTAGATTTTTAGAATGACTGCTAGCCGGTTTGTAGGTTTGTGCGTACATCGTACAGGAGGCAACGAAACGATTTCTAACTAAATCACTAACAATTTTCTACATGCATGATTCGATTCCATAACTACATGGTGTCCCCACCACCACGCACTACAGTTCTTGTTCTTCTTCATCATTACCACCAGTTGTTGCGGCAAATGCGGTGTCGGGATTGTACGGATTGACAATATGGGGTGGAATCGGCTGTCCCGTCAATGCCAAGTGTTGCATGAGACTCATTTTGGCATGCCAGGAACTGGTATCTGGTAAATGCAATCGTAGTTCTTGTCCGGGATGAATATCCTTGGTGGCATACAATTTCAAGACGATTCCGGCACTGTTATGATCCATTTGTTTTAAATCTCGAATTTGTGGATCAATTTCCATGCGGCAATTGAAATTCTCCCCAAAGCGTTGGTGTTCTTCGTCCGGGCCCACTCGGAGGACAAGACCAATGTGTCCGGAAGCGGGTAGAATGGCCGATTCGTCAAAGAATTCGAGCACATCGTGATGGAGTTGATCTTGACGTATTGTTGTTGTATTTTCTGTTTCTTCGTCATCCGTACTATTCTTCTTGCCCTTTAATTTGTAGGCATAATACATTTCTCGCAGTGAAAGAATATCGTGTGTTTGTGGATTGGTCAAATCGGTCCATCGAATGAGCATGGGCGAGAGCGGCGAGTGTTCAAAATCGGCCACGGGTACGACCAATGCCGGTCCTTTATCAATCATGTATCCTTCTCGAATGAATTGTTTGGCCACGGCCGTGGGATGATCTTGTAATGGCAGCATCGCTTCCATGTTGAATTTTGGTAGCGATTCTGGTCCATGCACCAATTCGTGCGATGCCAAGACGCGATTCCACCACGTGGATTGTCCCAGCCCAGAAACGATGCGACTGCAATGTCGATCTTCCAATTGCAACAATCGACCGTGACCGGGAATAACTTCTTCTTCCTGTTGTCGTTGGATCATTTCCATACCCCGTTCGTCAAACCACTCGTCGCCGTATGACGACAATAATTCTTGACCTCGTTGAATGTCGCGCAGTGCCACAAATCCTACCGCCAACGACGCCCACGGCATGTTCTTGTCGGGTTCATGTCCAAAACTGGTATAGAACACATTCTGTTCGTCACCGACACCGTGATTGTAAAACATGGACATGCCAAAAATGGCAACACCAAACGAGAAATCGTCGGGATCGCGAGGAAATTGAAAATCGTAATGAAAATCGTGCAATTCATTCGAAGCCATCATTTGTTGTGTTTTGAGTGGGACATAGCGGGGCGCCACTTCCACTACTTCGCCCGCTTCAAAATCGCGGGCGGCAAAGACACCCCAGCCACCACGGTCCGGCGATGGTGCCACGTAAATGTCACACAGACGACTCGTGTTGCGTTGCGGACCAAAAATGGGAATGCTCTGTTGTTGTTGTTGTTGTGACGATGATGAGTCTTGTTGTTCTTGTTGTTGAGCAAACACTACCACTGTTTGGAACAGCAGCCACCACCAGGGAGATAACATCCAACAGAGGGGCTTCATCTTGCTTAGTGGGTGGGTGGGTGGGGAGAGTTGGTTGGTCTGGTGTGGAAGAATGAGTGTTTGGGAGCGTTGCATGGATCCGAAATGAAGACCTGAGAGGCAAAATGGATCTTGGACAAAAGCAATCTTGGACAAAAGATCCATAAGTCCAACGTTTTCCCAATCCTCACAAAACGAACCATGCACTACTTAGAGACAAGACTCTACGGCAAGTTGAAGTTGTGACTCATTGCACTATAGGAAGTTGAGTACTCTTCCAAAGTGTTTTTAATACTACCAGGAACTGAGTAGCTAGTACACGTACCGGTAGCTGTTTCAATTGAGCTTGCCCTCTGCCAAGCGCCAAGCTTGGCCTTCCCGAAAGATCCAACAAAATCGCTAGACTCGCCAAAACAGGATTTCTCAAAAGACTTAAAGGCCATTTCTTTAAAAACCCAAGAGGCGAGGGCGATCAAGTGCATTTGAGTGTGGGATTCGATTCGATTGGACTTATGTATGTAGCTTGCTACCGTAAAAGTATTAGTTTGTACTAGAGACGTAGCTTTTGAACCCAGTCCGAAGCCAATCCAGAAGAGCCATAGTAAAATCAAGCCGAAACCTAAATATAAAATCGAAACATAAATATAAATCGAAACCCAATTATAAAATCGAAACCCAAGTAGGAAGCAGAATTACTTGTAAATCGCGATTTCGGGCCCTTTCGTTAGTTTCACGCTTTTGAGTTAGTTTCACGCTTTTAGTTGTGTTTAAGTTGATTTACTATGGCAGATACTGAACTAGTTTTATGCTTTTTGGTTAGTTTCACACTTTTTGGGTTAGTTTTAGGCTTTTGGGTTTGTTTCACGCTTTTGGGTTAGTTTCAAGGAAACGGTGGTCCATTTTCGGTGAAACTAACCAAAAGCGTGAAACTAACCCAAAAGCGTGAAACTAGTCACATTTCAGGACCTTGCTGACAGGTATGGCTCTTCTGGATTGGCTTCGGAGTGCGTTCAAAAGCTACGGTCCTAGTACAAACCAATACTTTTACGGTAGCAAGCTACGTACACACAAGTCAAATCATTCGAATCCGACACTCAAATCGCCCTCGCAGCTTGGGTTTTTCAAGGAATGGCCTCTTATGTCTTTCGAATATCTTGTTTTGGCGAGTCTGGCGATTTTGTACTGGTACTAGAGACGTAGCTTTTGAACGCACTCCGAAGCCAATCCAGAAGAGCCATAGCTAGTTTTGCGTCAATCCAGTGACCATGCACCCTGAAAGCTAACCATGCCTCCTGAAAGCTCACCATGCCTCAAGAAGGCAGCAAGCAGCGCCCCTGCGCCTTCCGTGCTCCCGTAGTTTATGATTGTGCATGCAGCTAATGGTTACAGCCACAACAAACCATGTCCCTGCAAGCTCCAGAATCGAATAATGGAGAGCACCAAGCCAACCTTCATCCAGGGCAAGGACAGCTCCCCGAGGGATTGAACAGGAACAGTGAACATGCTTCCACCACTGGCCAGTCCAACAAAGAAGACGATACACCACCAGAGATCCCAGAAGGCATCGACCCAACCTTCTTCCAGTTATCAGAAGAGGAAAAGGAGAATGCTGCGGATATCAAGGATGCCATTGAAAGCTTAACAGATGCAGACAATCTGTCAGACTTTATGTATGCAAATATGGCTCTTGTATGGGATGTAGCCACTGCAGTGGAACATGCCTACCTGATACAAGAAGTGAGAAATGAGTATAAGATACTGCTAACGTATGAAGATGGTGTCCGAGCAATCACAGAATTGGTAGAACTGTGGCCGACATATTTTCTCTCTTACATGTTTGATTTAAAGGAGGCAAAGTCTGTTTTGGTAATGGACTTGAGCGTCCCAGATAAGGAATCCTGGAGAGACCCCAGGAAAGTTGCAAAGTTGATCCGTGGAGGGTTCTACGTCACAGCTGCCACATTCCCTACCTTGGAGGTCATGAGGAAAGGTAAAACTGACATCTTTGAATTTGAAGGGTTTCAGTGGGGAAAGGGTATGGTTGAGGTGAGAGGTGCCGACGAAGTTACCCGCCAGACCATCGGTGCCTTGCCTTCGAAATTCGAAGCTCATTTCTACCACACTCCTATGATGGGTAAGCATGAGTTTTTTGGCTGGCTTGGCATTCATGCTGCTCCTCCTGTCAACCAATGCTCATTCTTGATTCGTTCTTGTTTGTTGCTCTGCTGCATTAGCAAATGTGTTTGTGTCCATGTTGAAAAAGATGCTCCCCACAGAGGTTGCAGCAAGGTTTCATGTTGGGTTTCGATTTGCCGGAGGGAGATTATCCACTTTCTACTTACAACCAACACCTGAAATCGCTTCCAAGAGAACCTTGGGAAACCTGCTGGAGGGCCTTAAAATTCGATTTGACAGTGAGAAGATGTTTTCACTTGATACAAATTATGGCACGCTTCAAGAGGAGGAGGAAGGCGAGGACTGAGACCACCCGGTTCTTTTTCGATGCATTGGCGTGGATTGTGTCCTTGCATGTATGTGCAATCGTTCAATTCCCTTCCCCCATTGCCTTCCTCTTCCATTGAGACCCCGGCTGATTGGCACTCATGTGTACACCGAAATGCGTAAACACAGTTCAATTGCCATGGCATAGTCTCAAGTGGTTGCGCTGGGCCAATCCGCGAAGGAAACTAGGACACTGCATTTGTATATTCGCTTTATTTACTTACTGCACTGATTGTGGGCCCTTCCGCTAGCAAGGAAGTTGTGTCTTCAATAGGCGAACAAAGCTCCAAGTCCAAAGTTGGATTATGACTAGCCAAATGCATCTATCTAGGGAACTTGGTCTAATTGGGATACAAACACTGGTGGTTGTGGTGCGCTGGGGGCTGAAACGTAAACGGACATCCGTTGGTTTCCTGGTATTTAGTTGAATACAACGATCAGGGCATTCTCATGGGTCTGGAGGGATGCCCACTATCCTTCCATTCCATGGTTTGCCTGCTGACAGAGATATCCTTCACATCATACCACACTCACTGCGTCTGCGGTGGTACTGTTGTAGTTCATGGCTGGGAGTGGCGGTGTCGTCACAATGTCCAATGGAGACAGGGGATCCGCAACAGCTTCTTCTCGACGACGAGACGGTTTGTACGATGCCGCCCGCTCGAGCAATCGTCGAAATGCCGTTCGGTCCACTCTCCATAGTCGGCAGTCGGATATAGCAGTGCAAGTCGCTGCTCGAGGAGAATCGTACCACAATGCCAACTCACCAAAGGAACCTCCCGGTCCACACATTCCTAAATCTTTGCCATCCGAAGAGAACTGGACGGTACCGGCTTCGCAGAAGTACAAGCAATCTCCCGCATCTCCTTGTTCCAGTATGACAGTACCCGACTCGAACTGTTCCATCTCGAGCAAGTCTTGCATATCGACTCGTTCCGAGGGTTCCTCCAGTGCCTTGGTCAGATACAGGACCACGCTTCGAATCTTTTGATTCTGCTGATTGGCGGATTGCACGAGCAAGTGACGGAACGCGGGTCGGTCGACCTTCCATAGACGACAGTCGGAGGACGCTTTACAGGTCGCTGCCCGAGGCGAATCGTAGAGCAGAGAGAGTTCTCCAAAGGATCCACCTTTGCCACACTCTCCAACGGATTTGCCGTCGGCAATAAACTCGACCGTTCCATCTTCTACAAAGTAGAGCGACTTGTTGTCCGTGTCTCCTTGTTGGAGAATCACTTCACCGGCCTTTTTTGTTTCCACCTGCAATCCATTGTTCATCAAGTCGGCTTTTCGCGGATCATTCCTTTCCTCCAAAGAAAGGAGTGTGTTGAGATACTGAACCGTATCGGTAACTTGCCGTATCCCGGTACATTCTTGTGGTGACAGATCGAACCGATTCAGTTGAATGGCTCGCATACAGGCATTGTACTCGTCTCGTGTGACGCATCCATCACCATTGGCATCAAAGGCACTAAGTGTATCACTGACAAATTCATCGGACGGATCAATTTCAAACTTTTTGGCCAATGCGAGCCCCAACTGTTCCTTGGTGATCATGTCCGTGTCATCATCGCCATTGTTGTCGTGTTGAGGATTGTTGTTATTGTTGTTGTTGGCAACACTATTATTATTAATCTCGTCAAACGATCCAATGATTTGCCAAATTTCGCGATAGTACACTTGCAGTACCAACTCTTTGGCCGGCCGCGTGGCATCGGCATGAGGCATCGTCTCGTGATTGTCTCGCGCATACGCCACCAACGGCATGATTTTATCGAGCCCCGTGAGCAAATGATGCAGCGTGGCAACCTTGTAGATGCGATTGGGATCAAAGGGTTCTCCTCGTATTTGTAGAATCTTGTACTTGCCATCATTGGGCGTTTGCACGACGGTGAGTTTACTACAACACTGAAGGAATCCACCTCCTTGTTCTCCTCCACAATTGCGACTGTAATCAATGGCATGCTCCAAGACACGTCCCGGCAACTGTACGACACAAATTTCCGTCGTGTAGGGCAATTCCTTGATGAGATCGGAAAACGTAAAGAATCGTTCATTTTTGGTCGAACTTGGAACTTGTCCTGGCTTGGTCGTGTACACGGTATTGCCGCGAATGGATCCCGCATTAATGACGGCGACATCGGCCCTCAATGCTTTCCGAACAGCCGTACTAATGAGACTGCCAATGGTAGTTTGTCGTTTCCGGACACCGACCGATGTCAATGCCAAATCTTTGCGACTTTCAATCACTTTGAGGACGGTGCGATCGAGACGGCGAAGTGGCGCGTGAAAATTGTTAATCATGGTTTGGAGTGTTTCACAGGCGTACGAATCGTCCAATTGAGGAATGTCGACAAATTCGACCTGAATGGTGGGACGTGTGGATGCTGCCGTCTCCCAGAGCAAGTCAATGACAATGGCCTGTTCGGCATCAATGCCGGCCTTTAGTACGCGACAGGTTTCTTCCTGCTGAGAATTGTTGTTTTCATTTTGGAAAATGGGAATATCAAAGGGATCATGATCGTGACCTCCCAGAATGAGTGGCATTTTTTGAGGACATCCAAACTCCTTTGCTAGTTCCACGTCCAAATGCAAATCCTGATGGGTCAGTGGGAGTATCATGGTGTTGTCGTCGTCTTGACAGTTCTCCAAATACTCTCGGAGGGCTTGTGGAACCGGTACAGCAGATTCGACGGCTCCTTCGCAAAAGGCATTGGGCAAGTAGAGATTGGGAGTGGCATCCAACAATCCCAGCAGTGACAACTTTCGTAGGTGCGATCCATTTTGACTTGTGAGGTGTAAGTCTACGACGGGTGGCATGTGTCGATGTTGTGTTTTGGGTAGGACGGGAAAGTTGGAATTGATAATGGTGCCCTTGAAATTGTCGACATTGTCCGTAAACGCTTTTGTGCCGTGATCGGCTTCGTGATTGCCCAAACAGGCGTAATCGACAAACTCGCTCAAACAGGATACCATGGCTTTGCCCTTGTCAATCGAACTCAGCAGAGAGGGAGAAAAGAAATCACCACCCAGCGTACAGATCAATGTGCTAGATCCACTGCCTTTCTGTTCTTTCTTCTTCTGTTGTTGTTGCTGCTCCTCCTTCAAGCGATTCACAAAGCCACGGAATTTCGGAAGATGATCCAACTTGTAGACATCGTTGAAATGCACAACGCGAAGATGAATGCTGCTGCTGCTAGTCGAGCTACCACCGGTAGAACTAGCAGCACCCGCCGAGGGTACGGGAGATGCCAACCCGTTGACCACTCGGGCCAATGACAATGACAACAAGAAAATCACACATCTCCCAACAACACTGGATATCGTCATCATGTTGCTTCGGCTTCTCTTCATTCGTTCTATTTGTCTATATTTTACTATTGAATGAATGGGGAAGTGCAAAGGCATCCACCGAATCTATCGAATCAACAATGCCAATAATCTCCCACATACCGCCCCGTCAAGTTCGTCAAAGAAGAAAATTAATAATGAGAGAGATTTCGTGTGCGTGACGTTTTGGGCAAGATTTCGTGCCACGTCTCCTTTGTGACTTTCGAGACACCGAGACACGGATCAACCTTTTGCATTCAATGGTCTTTGAATACCGGTGCTGGTAGAGGATTTACAGCACAGTTTCACACTCAACCACCACAGCACAACTAGTACACTCCAAACTCAATAATAAGAAAGCTCTAACTGGGAGTCAGTACTCGAGCTTTCTTACCCATCTGCTCTATTTTGCTACTCACATTATTTCTAACACAACAAGCCAATTTCAGTATAGATGACTTTCTTACAAAGCTTCTAGATCAAACAGGTTAGTTCTTGGATACACCAAGTGCACCTGGCCCTTTGGGACCAACTTGCTCAGGAATATTCATTGGTTTTGGGTCAAGTGCAAATGGTGATCACTGTCTCTGCCGTGAGGCAGAAAATTTTGCAGATTTAGGCACAAGTTAGGAGCATTTTCATGGTGTCAGACTAGTAGAGTTTCTTGTGCTTTGAGGTCTCAATACTGGGAGGTTTTCTTAGAAGTCAGTGATATTTCAGTATAAAAAGATTCTTATCTTTTTCTAAAATCTGAGTACTCGCTTTCTTATTTGGAGTTTCTTACATTCAGGTTTGGAGTGTAGACCTCTACTCTAAAGGCATTGATGAGCAAAACCCCACAGCCTGTACGTACTTGTACTCAATACGGTAGGTAATCGTCGTTGCTCATCATTGGCAAGTTGGCACGGTTTTGGGAAGAACTAACGAGATAGCAGAGTTTTGCCATACGAGGACCAGTACAGTACCAGCTGCTGATGTTCTTGGCTCTTGTTGTCCGCAATAGCTAACCAATGGAATTGCCAGTTGCTCCTAGCTATTCTAGCTTGCTCCAACAGCTCTCCAACACAGAACGCAGAATAATTCGTAGTGCTGCAGCCCAATTGCCACTTCGGTATGGCACCGGCACCGGCACAGGTACGATGCTGCGATACCAGAAGCTGGCTCTCTCTCGAACTCTCTCTGAGCTCTAGTAGTGCTAGCTAGCACTACTAGCTAGCTAGCTAGTACGTGTACCGGTACCGGTAGAGTGGATAATCATTCGTGGATTTTGGAGTGGTAGCTTTTAGTTGACGCCGAAAAGTTGTATGTATGACTAAAATTAATGTGCTCGAGTAGACTATGTGAGTACATGTGTGCATACATGTACGGGAAGGTAACTTCAAGGAGTACCAGTAAGCCTGTTATTAGAGTTGTTATTTATTAAAAAAAATAGTCTCTGGCTAGTAGTACGACTGTACGCTGTGCCGGTAGACGTCCACGAGACACCGGCAATAGAAGCACGTGCCTTTAATTAAAACAGTTGAATCGATTGAGATTCGAATGAATCAGAATCGAATCGAGTCTGGGCTAAAGCTCTTCCAAATATTTGTTCGTTTATGAAGAGCACCCCACCTTTTGAGTGGTCGAAAGGTCAAATTCTGGAGTACACATTACACTAGTCTACTACATCCACTGATAAATCATTACTTCCCTGGAACATCTGCCTGCAGCCGTACGCTCTTGCGCCATGGTTATCCTCCTCGCTTCCTCAGCCTGCCTGAGCGATTGATTGGCTAGCGTACCGGTACCGTACGCCGTTAAACGTACGCGGTTGAGCGAGGTCTTAACACGAGTACTGCTCCAGACCCAGATCCCGCAGTAACAATTTTACTACTAGAATTTATTATTTGACTCGCTAGGTAGTCAATTAAGCCCCAATCCCAATAGAATGGAGGCAAGAAGCGCGTAAACTTACAAGATAATAAATTAATTAAAAGACATCCCCTCCAATAATTGAACTAAGTTACGAACGTGGCCTAGTTAAATCAAAGCATCTCACTTTTATTCCCTTCACACTAAGACTTCACACAGCTTCCCCCTCCCAGCAAAAAACTGGCAAAGCCACGCGCCACCCTCACCCACTCGCAACAGTGCAATTGAGGAGCATCCACCTATCTCCGTTGCATCGCTCTGGCACAAAACACCAGCAACGAAGACTTCATCATGAAGTCCTATTCCACCATCCTCGAGGCCCTCAACCACCATGCTATGGAAATCCCGGACATGGTCGTCTTCACCTGGGTCGATATCAATTGTGAGGAACAGAACAAGATGACATTCAAAGAATTGGAGGACAAGTCGAATGCTGTGGCTGCTCGTCTCCTCAAGCTTGGATGCAAAAAGGGAGACCGTGTCATGGTGGCCTATCCTTTTGGCCTGGAGTTTTTGGCCGGTATGTTTGGTGCCATGAAGATTGGTGTCATCCCCTGCTCTGTCTATCCACCCAATCCCAATCAGCTCAAGACCGACATGCCCAAATTCCACAGATTTGCTGAAGATGCCGGAGCCAAATTTGCCATTTCTACCAGCATGTTTGCTGCGGGGATGACGGCAGCTAGCATTCTCTACAAGACTGGGGTCAAGTGGATTGCGACTGACAAATTGCCAATCAAGAAGGTCAACCCAAGCAAGCCAAAAGACTATGAGAAATTCGTTGGGGAACCAGAAGACATCTGCTTCATACAATATACCTCAGGCAGTACTGGATGTCCCAAAGGAGTCATGGTCAGTCATCAAAACCTAGAAGAGAACTGCAAGGCTGGCATGTCCGTGACGGGTTTAGACACTTCTTCTTCGGTAGCTCTATGGGTTCCTCAATATCATGGTACGTTCCACCAAGCAAAACCAGCCTTATTCATGAACTTTGCATTGTAGATGGCTCATCTTGCCATTGATATGGCCCACAGACATGGGACTCGCAGGATTCATGTCCTGCCTCTACACTAGCAGTCATCTTGTGGTGGCATCACCCCTTGACTTTATTGTCAAACCACTGCTGTGGTCAGATATGGTGGAAACATACCAGGCCACCCATACAGCAGCACCCAACTTTGCATACGCCTTACTCCTCAAGAGGCTGGAGCAGGCCAACAGGACAGCTGACTGGAGTTGTATGAAGGCCGCAATGTTTGGTGCCGAACCTGCCCAAGGCCATGTTGTGGAAGCGGTTGCTAAAACCCTCTCTGTCAAGCCTGAGCATGTCTATAACAACTATGGTCTGGCTGAATCAGTTGTGCTTCTCACTGGTGGACCTGCCTGCCCAGATGCTGAGGGTGTTGTATGCTGCGGTGCGGTAGACTCGCCAACCCTTAAAATTCGAATTGTTGACGATGGAAGGGAGGCGGAAGAGGGTCAAGTTGGAAGCATTTGGGCTCAGTCTCCTAGAGTGGCAGCTGGGTACTATGGCCAGCCAGAGCTGACCACGTCAACATTTGCCAATGCATTGCCTGGCTATGATGGCATCTGGCTTGACACCGGAGATTTAGGCAAGGTGGTTGATGGTCAGCTCTATGTTACTGGCAGAGTCAAAGATGTGATCATTGTCAATGGCAAGAACTACTACCCAACTGATATGGAGCTCTCAGTTGATGAAACTTTTGGTGACATCATCCGCCCAGGAAGGACAAGTGCATTCCAGCATGGAGAAGCCAGTGTTGGCATCACTGTGGAGGGTCGCAAAGGATTTGAAAAGTCAGCAAATGAAGACTTGGTCATTCAGATAGCCAACCATGTATCACTGGTGCATGGGCTTTTTGTCTGTGAGGTGGTTGTTCTCAAGTTGGGTGTGACTCCCAAGACAACATCTGGGAAGCTGAAGAGAAGTGAGATCAGGAA
>CAICTM010001535.1:0-27414 GCA_903772945.1 Seminavis robusta
CTCTGTGATATCCCTGACCAAGAGATCCAAGCCTGCTACCTCCTCGTCTTCGGAAACCGTTACCGCGAGTCTAACAATCAGTGGACAAGGCCCTTCTTGCCGTCGGGAAGGGGATCACCGACCTGGGTCACCCGGATCCCAGAAAGCTCAAAGCTGGATCCGACCACAACCATCCAATACTCGCTGCTTTCCTCAAAGGACTCAGGGATGAAGATGGACCCCCTGGCCGAGCCTACCCCGTCAACCTCTCCATCCTCCGAGCTATGCTTGATGCCCTGGACTATGACGACGCCACCTGGGGAACCCTCAACCGCCACGTCCGCGACCTCTGCATCCTGGCCTTCTTCTGGCTTCTACGCCCTACGGAGTACCTGGATACCGGGAACCCTAAATCCCGAAGCCAAGCCTTTCGCCTCTGTGATGTCTCCTTCACTGTCCGCGGCGGCCTCCAAGTCCGTGGAGACACCATCTCTTTGAATGACGTGAAAAACCACGCGTGCCTCACCGATGCCATGTTTACGTTCACTGACCAAAAGAATGCTGTCCGCGGCGAATCCGTGGGCCACCGCCCGACCTCTGATCCGTGGCTTTGCCCGGTGAAGTCGCTCGCACGTGTGGTCTACCACCTCCGTACCAACGGCGCCGATGCCGATACTGGTATCCTGTGAAGCCCCAGTTCATCACCGACGCCCTCCGCCACGCTGCGGCCATCATCTCCCATGACACCGGCATCAACCCTGACAAGGTCTCTGCCCGCTCCCTCCATCCTGGTGGTGCCACAGCCCTTCTCTGCGCACATGTTGACTCGGATGCCATCCGCCTTCTCGGCCGCTGGAAGTCCGACGCCATGCTCCGCTACCTGCGCATCCAAGCCGCTGCCGCCACCCAACACTACTCCCAACAGATGTTGGACCATGGGGCGTACAACTTCCCGGGAGGCACCTACGATCGCCACCTCCTCCCGGCGCAAGCGCCCCAACACTTCAACGAGATTCTTCTCCACAAAGAACTCTACGAGGACTAACCTACTCCTAGTCCTCGGCCCCCCTGTCCTCGCCTCCACCTGGACAGGGGGCAACTTCTCCCACCCCGCTACGCTCCCTCCCTGTTCTGCCTTTGGCTTTTGGGTTGCACGACTCAAGGCTGTCCCGTGGAACATCACATTCCCGGGACTCCCTTTTGCCGTGTGGGATCCATCCGGGACTCCCCAGTCCCGAATGGAACCCCGGGATCTGGAGACGGTCGGCTCAGTAAATGGCCGAGTCTCTCCACTCACCTAATCCTCTACTAGTCGTGCCTAGCTGCTCTGGGCAAGCGCAGCTTGTCTGCGCTCGTAATCAACGAGAGAGATCATCATCAAGGGATCGTAGATCTGAACTCCCGTGGGAGACTGTAAAGTGTGATAGCGTAGGTTGTACTTTGGCTGTTGATATCTAACTCCTCTCCAAGAGGAACAACAAACAACAGCAGAGTTCCTGTAAGGACTTGAGTACAGGTTGGCTCCAGCTATGGTCAGTGTAGCCAGTCACCCTGCTCAGGCCTATCACCAGGCTTGACTGTATTCTTCGTCGTCTACAGCCTCCTCCCTGGGATACCCAACTCCTCTCCAAAGGACCTCACCCCCACAAGAACCAACAAAAGTTGCCCCTCTGTGTATCGCAGCCAGATTGTGCAACACCTTCATTGAAACAGCCACCTCTCTGCCACTGCACCTGACTCTCCTATTGAGTTTGTCTGACTCCAAAGGATTGAGCCCCAGACAGAACTGCAGCGTGGTGTGGCACAGATATCAACCACCGCCTGACTCTATTACATCTCTAGCTGATTGTTGAGTGACTCCTCAGTCTTTGTCCATTCCACTGAATTGAGTAACCTCTACAAATCTTGGCTTGACTCTCTGTTGAAGTCTGTGGTGGCCTTCACCAGATTGAGCACCAGCCGTTGAGACAACACACAGCGTCTACCACCAGTAACAGCACCCCATCAACCAACAACACACCTTGATACCACTCCCACTGCACCTACTGGCTATAGGTCTCATTCGCCAGACTCCTGTTGAGAATCCTCTACCAGCCTCGGCTCTGACGCCCTCTCTTCCTGCAGGTTGTGGTACCTGCACTAGATTGGGACACAGTCTTCGATTCAGTGGCAACAACAATCAACAGCGTTGATCCACACCACCTTGATTGTCAGTGCCCCAGAGCATTGTCCTCCTTGAATAGATTCCTTTGAATCAATCCTCCTCACCACCTCACAAGCACTCCCTGTACTTGAGTTGCAGCACGACCCAACAGCCAACATCACAGAAGACTCCACCCTCCACACCACCATCATGCCTCCCACAGCAAACACACCCTACCCAACTCCCTCCAGCACCATACCATCTACAGCCCACAACCACCCCTTCCCCATCCACCCCACAACCCCTCTTACAGTCCACACCGCCCCAGCAGACACTGCGCCTCCCCTTTGCGAGCCACTCCCTGCCAGTGCGTCATTTGGCCCTATCGTATGGCTCTTTGTCGGCTTCTGCCTGACATTGTTCGCCCACTGGATAGGCCATACCCTGACATGGTCCAGTCTTAGGTGCGCCACTGCCTATGGACTCTGCTGGCACCTTGCCTTGCACGACAAGGCAATGGCCACAGCATGGGACCTGATCACTCAGACGCACCTGTGGTGGAGGTGGATCGATGATGACGACTGTTGTCGATCAGCGCCCTTCTAATAGGTTACTAAATCCTGGCTAGGCCACCGTGCTCCAGGTCATGATGGGAAGATGCACACTTCCATTGTAAGTAGAGCTGTAGGGACCTGCCCCTCGTTCATGGGGCGGAGGTGAACGGCGGTGAGACTATAGGATAGTGTAGCCATGCTACTATGAGTGGCCTGTCCTCCTGCAGTGTTGAAGCTTGGTGTGCACCGTGAATCTTCCTATTGTGCAATTTGTCAATGGTATACGACTCAGCTGTTTGGGCCCTCGGGCTCATCTCGTGCCAGCGTAGAAAAAGGTCCTCCGGACCCAATAGGTTAACGACCCTAGGGGGAGTCACAGAGGAAAATGGATTTTTGTAATAAAATTATTTTATTGAAAACCAAGGGTTAGAGATAAAGAAAGAGGAACTGCTGGAAAACCTGCATAAAGGACGTAAAAAAGATACTAGTAGCTAGATACCACCGGTAGACTACTCGGGGCAGAGTATCATTTCGTGTTGACAAAGCACAACCTTACTATTTTACTATAGAATCGTATGGTGGTTTGCACGAACAGTATCGAATTCCTTTTCGAAACGTGAATTAGTAGATTAGTACAGTACTTTGTAAAGTAAATGAGGCTACTATTAATACTACTTTGTATAATAGAGTGTAATAGCGTTGTTATGCAGGACTCGAATTACTTATCTACTAGCTTGACTAGTGACACTTTATGAGAATCCGTGACTGCACATGTAGGTAGATTCGTACAGCGATATGTATAGTAAAAGATGTTACTGGTGCAAAAGCACTTCTATGCGGGATTTGAACTACGCACCTTATATCTTCTGTTGACCAGTAAAACCGGATCCTGCACAGGCATAAACAATGCTGACAGTTGAAACATGCTTCGAATCGCCAAACAGAACACCAATCCTACACAGGCGAATATTCGTATAGTAAAAGAGTACAAAAGAGTGACTGCACATCTTGGTAGATTTGTACAGTACTTTATATAGTAAATTAGTCTAATGGGTGCAAAGGCATGCTTATGCAGGATTCGCATTTGGCAGCTTATATCTTTATTTACTCAGTAAGAATAGGACATTCAATTCCTTCACAGGCATTAGCAAGGGCGCCCTCATAGATATAAGCCATAATTTCGACACATGCTGGAAGCGTTACAGTTCTTCCCACGACTCAGAGTATCCGTGAATAGATTGAGTCATGCTTCATGAGTCAACACGATGGAACAGAGAACGCTGGCAAGAACACGTTCTCAACGAAACCAAAAGAAACGGCAAACTGGAGTATTCGACAGGAGTAAAGCATCCTGCCAACGAACCGTTTCATGTAGATCACAAGTTCACTTCCGTATGAATCAAGATCAACTACCACGATGCATTGATCTAACACACTACTAGTTTAAGGGTGGTCCTGAGCCATGAAAAAAATACATCCATTTCGCTATAGTAAAACAGTACACAGTTCCTTTTCTGGCTGTAAAATAGTCCACAACTTCTGTTAACTCCAATAAGAATGGATCAACACCAGTGCAATTAATTCCAAATTTAATGTGCTTTATTGTTTGTATTTGCTGTGACAGCTCAAACATAAGAGACAAGCATATACTTTAATAAAAGAGGTTGATTTTGGTCACATTTTGGCCTTCTTGGATGTTCTCATTCGACTATAGTGTTAAGTCTATTGAGTACTGTTTACACTTGTAAATCCAAAGTGGGTATTGAGCCATTTGCTGCGTAGGATTTTGTACCAGGGCTACTGGTAAAGCTCAAAACCACTGCTAAATTAGTACAAGCTAGCTTTACTGATCGCATCAAGCAAAGCTCACAACACAAGATTATGAATTACTAAGAAGCGAACTTTGCAGTTTACCTTGCACTCGTCTTGAATAGCGCAGTTGATATTGTTGGGTGGTAGCTACCTCTACGAGATCCCTCTATTCAAGTAGTATTTCCTCACGTTAGCAGATTAACTAGTCGCAGTTACGCACTGCCACATCTCCATCAAGATGTCCTATTCGTATAGTAAAAGAGTACAAAAGAGTGACTGCACATCTTGGTAGATTTGTAC
Organism: Seminavis robusta; assembly: GCA_903772945.1. Lineage (NCBI taxonomy): Eukaryota > Bacillariophyta > Bacillariophyceae > Naviculales > Naviculaceae > Seminavis > Seminavis robusta. The sequence goes on from CAICTM010001535.1 coordinate 4,789, forward strand.
AGTACTTTATATAGTAAATTAGTCTAACGGGTGCAAAGGCGTGCTTATGCAGGATTCGCATTTGGCAGCTTATATCTTTATTTACTCAGTAAGAATAGGACATTCAATTCCTGCACAGGCATTAGCAAGGGCGCCCTCATAGATATAAGCCATAATTTCGACACATGCTGAAAGCGTTACAGTTCCTCCCACAACTCAGAGTATCCGTGAATAGATTGAGTCATGCTTCATGAGTTAACATGATGGAACAGAGAACGCTGGCAAGAACACGTTCTCAACGAAACCAAAAGAAACGGCAAACTGGAGTATTCGACAGGAGTAAAGCATCCTGCCAACGAACCGTTTCATGTAGATCACAAGTTCACTTCCGTATGAATCAAGATCAACTACCACGATGCATTGATCTAACACACTACAAGCTAGCTTTACTGATCGCATCAAGCAAAGCTCACAACACAAGATTATGAATTACTAAGAAGCGAACTTTGCAGTTTACCTTGCACTCGTCTTGAATAGCGCAGTTGATATTATTGGGTGGTAGCTACCTCTACAAGATCCCTCTATTCAAGTAGTATTTCCTCACGTTAGCAGATTAACTAGTCGCAGTTACGCACTGCCACATCTCCATCAAGATGTCCGACGAAGCAACCAAACTCAAGCATGTGCTATGCAACCTATGCGGCGAAGAAGCTTCCACCACAGGGTATCTTGCATCCCACCTGCGTCTCGCATTGGCTGGTCAAGGAATCGATGGATGGATGGATGGATCTCCTATACTCCTCACCAAAGATGAAGTTATGAACCTCCAAGCTCCCAACGATACCAACGGCGCTCCACGACTCGTATCTCTCACCAGGAAGAAGCTACTGCTCGCGGCGATACAGATGTACCACCATTGGTCATTCAAGAGGAAGTCTCCGATACGCATCACTTCGCTGACGGCCACCGCACTCGATGCTTTCAGAGTTGGACTCTTTCAACCCCACTGTGAAATCATCCCGTGGCAGCAAATGAGACGTAGCGACGCCACGATGACCTATGGCGAGCGTGCAATCACGCTATGGGACAAGAACAACAAGCCCGTTCGGTCGGAGTTCAGAGACTTTCGCGGCGAATCCTCTTTCATCAAATGGAAGAAGAACTTCCTCAACACGCTCAAATCTCAAGGTCTCTCCCACCTCATTGACTCAGACTTCACGGTCACCAACGTCGAACTAGACGAGAAACAACGAAAATGGATGTACAAGACCTTTGAGGATATCTTCATTGAGGCACAGGCACGATCTGTCGTTCTTGCCAATGAAACCGACAAGGACACCCGTATGATCTGGAAAGCAATCGACGAGTATTACTCCAAGTCTATGGTCGCAACCCTACACTCAGACAAGATCTCGTCTTATCTTACCTCTGCCGAACTTACAGACGGTGTATGGCGAGGATCCCAAGCAGGTTTCATCTCCAATTTCCTCGAGCAGTATCGGCAGTACAATGAAATAAGTGATGAGCCGTACACTGAGGAACTAGAAGCACGTTTCTTGGAACGCTCAATCTTCAAGGCACCAAATCTCGCTCCCGTACAACGTCTCGCTTTGCAGACCAAGAAAAATGCAGGAGACACCACCAAGTATTCGCTCGAAGAGTACAGGGCAGCCCTTCTCGAGCAAGCACAACTGCATGACAGCGCAAATCATGCAACGTCTATACGCTCTCGTAGCAATGCTCGCCGCCATACCTACCAATACGAAATTATCTTCGACAATGGTACCGCGGAGACCTGTGACAATGCCTATGAGGCATTTGTCCATGACATGAATATGCCAGTGGAGGTCCTGTTGCAAGCTCATCAGACGGACACTCGTGGGCCACGAAAAGTCATGATGGCCACATGGCGGTCGCTATCCAAGTCGGATCAAGAGGCATGAGATAATATCTCGGAAGCAGGGAAGAAGAATGTCCTTGACTACACGGCTGACTTAGCTGTTCGACGTAGTCAGAACAACTCTGGACAATCACGTCCATCCCGCTCAGTCAACTCCCATGACTTCCTCGACGTGGGCAACTCCACGCCACGAACAAGCAATCTAGAAGTGTCCTCGCATCAAACCAATTCCAATACGACGGACACCGACCTATTGCAACTCACGTGCAACAAGACGCATTCAACGCCACCATCTTTCGCTGATGACATCGCCTATCACAGCTATCCAACATGGCTACACTCGAGGTACGAGTTCACAAGATTGATCGCTCATCTTACGAGTCATATTCCCACGAACTATTCTACGAACCAGAGATTGATCCTGATTGGCAGCCCTTCATGTATCTCTCTGATGAATCCGAAGGTAATCAAATACCACCAGTTGGTGCGACCATGCCAGTGGATCTCCTCGACATGCCCAATCAAGCAGACCCTTCGATGCCTGCACTCGACTCCGGAGAAACCTTTTTCTCACCTACCGCTCAGGACTTCTCACAGTTCGCTTACAGCGGTACCTACAAGTACGAGGAGAACGATGTGAGACTCCAACAGCAAATCCAAAATGATGACACAGGGTATCACACCTTCGTGCCACAGGTACTGTGCGATGAACCATTTGACTACTGGACACGCCAACGCATCTCCTCTGCCATGGAAGAACAACTGGAGCCACCGACACCACTTGTGAATGGACCACACATGTTGCCACCGTACCATCAGATTCAGCAGCCTGATGATACACTCTTGCACTGCCAGCGCCAGGCTGCCGAAGAGCATGAACAGCAACTCATGGACAATCTTCCCACAGAAGAGCCATCCATTGTGGAGGCACCTGCTGATGATCCCGAATCCCTAGCGTTTGATATTTCCCAGCTCCAGCTCGATCCACCCTCTGATGTTGGGGACGATGTTGACCCAGACCTCAGTTTTGCGACCCCGAACGAAACTGACATCAAGGAAGACATCTCCATGCATCACATCAAGGGCACACACGGAATTTGCAAGGCTGTCAAACAACGCCGAGTGCTCCAACAGACCCCTGCTGTGCTCGCACCCGCGGCCACGATGACAACCCCTGCTGCACTCGCACCCGCGGCAATGACGACAACCCCTGCTACACTGGCACCCGAGACAACGACGACAACTCCAGTCTCCGATGGGACTCCAGACTCTTCTGGGTTCGTCGCTGTCACCTCTTCCAAACCCCAAGGACGTATTGCCAACCATGCACTTCTTCTAGGATTTGGCCGATTGCTGTCTTCCCAGAGGAGGGAGGTGACTCCATCCAAAACACGCCGTCACTAGAAGACAGTAAACTGTTGACCAGTTTTTTTTAGGGAGCGCTGTCCTTTTTCGGACACCATTTCCATTGGGCAAATCCAACCAAGTAGTAAAAGAGAGCCACACTGCCTTGGCCCTTTGTCTCCCAGCAAGAAGATTGATGGTTAGCGAAGGACGATTTGAATAAATCAACATAAAAACGAACCAAAAAACGCTTCTCACCTTTGGCCGAATGAGGGGCGACCACAATCACCTCTTGCTTCTGATTGAGGAGAGCAAGTTGCTCGTCCTCCAATTGTTTTGTGCCATGAACGACCGGTACTTTAGTTCCAGGAGGGTCTACCTCAAGTTGATTAGGGGGGCCGACAAGCTCATTTCTTTTGTGGATGTTTTCCCTCAGCTCAATGATGTCCTTCTCTTCTTTCAGCACAACACGGTCCGCAGGTCCTGTCGGGGAATCGAATCACCAATCCAGAGAAGATAACGGATCTTGGACAGGTTAGTATTGGCGTTGGCTGTCATGTCTATCAAGGTTGTTGTTGTTGTTGTTGTTGTTGTTGTTGTTGTCAATGTGCACAAACACAAGAAGAGGCTGGCTCCCGTGGGAGTCACCCCTCAGGGTGTGATCAACCATAACGTATCCTTAACCCTTTCTGCTTGACAGCCGAATTTCTGCTCACTTTCCGAGAGATCTAAAGGCTTGTGGCGACGCAACGGTACCAGTACGGCAGTGCATGCTTATTGCCAGTGCAGTGATCGATGTTCTGACTGCATCAAACTCTGGACCATCCATCTACTACTACAGCAGCTACTATAGGCTGGACTGCTGTGCTTGTTGATTTATTTATATAGTTATCCATTCAACTACAGTACCATGTTATCTCCAGCACTGCTAATTTTCTGTTCCCTGCCAACCATGGCGGCATTCTCGACGGGACCAGTTTCGGCTACCCATGATACCCCCCATTATTACGTTCCTTCACCAAGAAGTCGGTCATTGGTTCCATTATCTTCTTCTTCTCAAGATTCTTCCTTTGACATGTCCGAATTATCGAGGCGAATAGAAGGATTGCAGACGGCCGAAAACGTTTTGGCGAATGACAGCGATGGCATCATTAGTTTGCCCGTTATTGCCTTTGATGCTCTGCTCCCCAATCAACGCATGAAGGGACGAACCACCGATCGGACGTTTGGTCGGTTATTGGCCGGTCTGGGTCTCGGAGGATTATTCTGTATGGTTAGTGTCAATCATGCCCATCGCAAGGTGCGACGCAATGGCGTCATTTGTCGCATTGAACTCTGCGATGCTCCTGCCAGTGGAAATTCAGCCAATGGTCGAGCCATGACGGCCGTCGATTTCCAATTGGTGGGGTTGCGACGGTGTCGATTGGTGGGACCACCGACGGGTATGAAGGCACGCATTGGACGATGGAGACGCATGTATTGTCCGGATGGAGAAGGAAGCAAATTGGGATTTGGTGACGAACGCTTTGTCGATGTTTATGATCACATGGCATCCCAACTAGACGACGACAATAAACTGGTTGCAGCCGAAGACGCCACGGGACTTCCTTCCAAGAGATGGACCCAAGTTCCAGTCGATTGTGATGTGGATAAGGGTGATAAGATCGCACAAAATGAAGACCCAGAGAAAGAACAAGTAGTGGAAAGGGCACATGCCGTTATCGCCCTATTGGATAAATGGGAAAAACTGGCCTCAGATGTCAAAACTTACGAAAACACAGATGTGGTAGCAGGAAGTCGTGTCATGAAAGGACAACCGGGGTTGCGTGTGGATCCAGCAGCCTTGTTGAGAGTTGTACGCAAGGATATTGGGCCTCGACCCTCACCCGAAGACCCAACATCGTTGGCCCTTTGGGGAGCCTCACTCATCAATCCACTACCATCGTTAGGGGTGGCACCCGAAATTCGTGGAAAGCTCTTGGAATCACCCAGCGCCATGGACAAACTAGATGTACTGGAAGCCGGTTTGAAGCGTTCCATTGGCAATTTGGAAGGAAATTTGCCGTTATTTTGAGGCAAGCATCAAGGGATCGGCAGAAGCGCTTGGAAACAGCTCGTTGCTGCTTCCATTGAGTCCAACCCAATCGAATATGTACAAATACGGCCCGCATTTTGCGAGAGCTTGGGCCTTTCAATCGACAATACTACGTACACCCCAAACGAGCGAGAAAGAGAACAATTTTGAAATAGGTCAACGCTGTTGTAAAAGACGCTTTAGATTGGATTCTGTGAAGAATGAATAGAAGCCCTATGGAGAAAAACTAGTTGCATGAAGACTAACGCTTCAGTAGGTCTCCAGGGCAAGCTGTCATTTCTCTTAGGCAAGGGATGGGCTCGATTGCTCTAGAAGCTTATTTCTGATTGACTTGGTTTGCACAGCAATCGAACCATGACATGCGCTTCCAAAACTGATTCAAATGAAAACTGTTGCAGCTGCTGGCTAGCTAACTAGCTGATAAACTAACTAGCTTCTCTCCATGGTCTCCTTCCGAGGTTGAATGGTTTCCCACTTACTGGGTGTCGATGTGGTGTCATCGTCGCCATCGTGGACTGAAGAATGCGTCGACAACGTGTCATTCTCGGAGCCCTTTCGCTGCCGAGCGGGCTCGAGCGGAATGGTCTCCACTGGAGGGTGGCACTCAATGCGTAACACGGGTCTGTCTCTGCTAGGGTTCAGTTCCCTCTTGCCCGTGCGAAGTGCTTCCAGGCAATTGTCAAGGGTGTCTGCTATCCGATAGTGCGTCTTGATCATAGCAGTGTGCTCGTATGCAGTAATAGATCCTCCTTGGTACACTCGGTACAAGTCATTGAGATTCAAGTCGCTGAAAAGCTGTCGATTGTAAAATTAATCGTAGCGGTACAAAGCAGTGAGTAAACCACTTCAGCCAGTCGAATCACGAAAAAGCATAGTCGCGCTTACCTTTGGATAGTCAATTATGGAGACCTGAGGAACCAGGGTTGTGCTACCGTGAAACTCTTGTGTCAAGAGAGTCGATGTGAAGCCAACAGCGGCCTCCATATCATGCAAGAACCGCATCTTGGCTTTCATATCGTTCTTCAGATACATTTCCAGTGTAGCGAGCAGAAATCCACCTCTCCAACTGTGCTCGTGCGCACCGCTGGACCAACGACACGGTCTGCCCACGCCTCCTTTGGGGTTAAAGAAGAAAGGGACAATGTGCGGGTTCACTTGTGCAGCAATGAAGAACTGACAGTTGAGCATCTCTGCTAGACCATTGACGGGGATATCGCTATCAATGGAGCCATCAAAGTAGGTTTGATCTCGGGGATTCTCGCGGACTGATCCGTCTGGCATCTTGTACTGTAGTTTCATGGCAGGAATAAAACCTGGAACAGCCGCGCTGGCAACAACGGCCGAGGCCAAGGTGACGTTTGGCACAGTCAAGTGATTGAGCAAGACAGGAGGAGCCTTCTTGGTTGTTGCTGATACCGTAACACAAAAAATGCGACCGGTTTTGCGGTAGGCTTCCTCGAACGTCATGTCGCCCATCGTGAACCTGTCCAAGCGAAAACAATGTAAGCATCCGTTCAATGAATGATGCAGAGAGTTCAGACAGTATCTACAACGCTAACTTACCACCTGATCAAATCAAGCCATTCTTGTTGTGAAAACAGATTTCCATTCTCTGACAAGCTCTTCATGCGGTCTGGCCACGACCTGGAAAAGCAGGTCAATCGTTTCACAATGACTTCCGGCTTCATATCTTGTAACAGCTCTTCGTCAGTTCGAGTACAGATGACTGATGGAAGCGAACAAGCAAGGAAATGATAACAAAATGAGATGACACTGATGTTGGATAACGAACTTCCCAGAACAAAAAAGGATGCTCCAACTAACTTACTCGCTGCAATGACAGCTCCGGCACTGGTACCACTGATAATATTGGGCAACACCCCGGCCTCCAGCAAACCTCGAATATGTCCAAAGTGATAGGCTCCCATAGTCGAGCCACCACTCAAACAGAGTGCTGTTCGTCCATACGCAGCGCGCGCTCGCTTAAAGATATCCGCGACTTGCTTTCTATGAAAGGATGGCAATGTTGTCTTGTTCTTTTTCTTTTTGAGAGTTGGCGGCGGTTGTTGTTGTTGCTGTCCCTCTGCCAAGGACTCCAAGGAGGACACTGAATCGCCAGTAGATTGCTGCTTGAACGACGAGGAGGAGTTGGATCGCTTTGCCGTGTCAAAGTCATTACCACTGCCAAAGTTGTCCAATGCGTTGGTAGCAAAGCCAATGAGTGATCTCCAAATCTTGTCCTTTTCATGGCGCATTTTGAGATCGAGTGACTCTTCGTAATCCCGAATGGTGGCGCTATTTTCCTCCCCGTCATCGTCTGGATCATCGGGAAGTTTGAGTGCTTCATCGGTGACCCATTCCATGGTTTTGGCCACCTCTTGGATAAAGTCTCGCACAATGTGCATGGGTTCTCCCGTGTTGGTGTAGCAAAACAAATCTTCACTCATGATACCTCCTACATTCTTTCTAGTACATTGTTGCAAGACGGCCAATGCCTGTAGTGAGTCTCCCGCTTCTCGTGCATGTTTCATGTCCTTCATCAGGTTGACAATGAAAGACCAATTGTATCGTTTGGAAGCGGCCGTGTTGGCATCCAACTGTGCTTGCCACTTGTCTCGCTTTTGGGACTTGTCGAGCTGCGAGGCTAGTTCGTACCATTCCTGATAACTTTTGGCCTTTGCCATTCGCTTGCGGAGGGCCCGATGTTTGGGTTTGGCGACGAGGCATTCGGCCAATCGAATCCCCAATCGAATGACGACATAGACACAGAGCTCGACTGCAATCAAAAAGTAGGTCAATGCCAGTACGGGCCAACGCAGGATACGTGCCGAGATGCCATGCATCTTTCCTGGAATGATACTCAAGACACAGAGAGTCATGAGTATCCCTCCAAAGGCTCTCCAGAGGAACAATCCCACTTTCCAGTCCATGAGTGGCCATTCGCGTGATACCCATTGGGTCCAAGAACTGGGCGTGGTGACACTGGCATGCCATCGTTCCATGAATTCCGTCATGTTGAGAAGTTCGGAGCGTTCGATATGTCCATCTCCATTGGAGTCGAAGTGTTTGAGTAGAAAGTCTTCCACGGCATTGGGGTTAATGCCACTGGCATGACTCTGCATGGTTTGTTCCCACAGTTGTTGCAGTCCAAATGGCGTCGAAGGCCATTCGGTGTCTTCCATCGATTCCAATATACCCTTGGGTAACAGGAACTCTAGAAACTTGGAACCGCCCAGCAAGAGATAATCCTTGGAATCACGGACGACCCGACCGGCAAGTATCGGTAGCGATGCCCAAATGGCAGGCAGGACATTTTCCCGATAAAAATCATACACAGACTCGGCTGTAATGTCTTCTTGGATCACAGTGGTGGCCTCTTCGTCCAGAACTTGTCGGGACTTTCTGGTTGGCTTTCCCATTGTTCTATTCTCCATGTAGTAGTCAGCTTTCTCGTTTCGTTTCAATTCGCTTTCGTTGAGAGGGATAATGAGGTAATTGCTACCACAACGATCCCGGATAATCTATCAAATCTTGGGCAATGCTACCCAGTCCAATCAATAGAATAGCTACAAGCAAAAACTCTTATGCTCTGTTCGCTTTGCCCCCACCAAACCAAGCAAGCAAAGCAAAAGCAGCGACTATTCACCAGCATTTTTGGATTGCTATTGCAAACCATCAGGAGCCATCACAAGCAAAGCAGTGACGCTTGTCCGTAACAGACCAAACTTGTATGGCCTCCCAGCTTGCAAAGAAAATGCCTGTCAAATGACGTGGGAGTCAAAGACAAGCATGTCACTATGAAAATTGTGTACTGCATTTTGAGAAAAAGAAGAGCGTCATCGATCCATCAGCTACCGGTACCAATGGGCATTAACAATAACGAGAAAGAGAATGTCTTTGGAGCGGGCAGAGCGTGATACTTACAATGATCCGTTAGCACTGTCTGCATGCAACTACAGTCAACGCTCGCTTATATTTATAATCTTGTATTTATTCGCTCTATAATATTTAAGAATACTCCAGTTCCCACATTTTTAACTCTAACCCTATTTTATTACTAGAGCACGTACAATTCTACGGGAATAGTTAGGGTTAGGGATAAAATCAATATTTATTCTCGCTGTTATATTTACTGAATTCCTGAATCCCCCCCAGTATATATATCTGAATGTTGACTGTAGCTTGATCTTGGTAAGGACACCGTCGGTCCCACGCTCCACGATCTTGATCGAACGCTTTTCTTTCATGACGGAATCGTACCGGTTTCCTTCTGTTGTGCATGGGTGGCCTCATGGATGAATCCCAAACAGCTATGTGCAGTCTCTTACCGATGACAAAGCAACCAAACAGCAAATGGTGGCAGGAGCGCAAATTTATCCTGGGCCATCCTTGCCGTTCGAAGCCTACTGCATGGTACCTTCCCGTACCGATACGGACCCGGTTTGACCCATCACATGTAGCCCTGCAAAACTACCTGATCTGGCTGGGACTGGCTGGCTAGTGTTTTAGTTAGACATGGAAACTTAGTAGAGGACCGTAATAATGCTGCTTCCCCTCCTACTACGGTACCGGCATGTTCTAGCCCATTTTGCAAACACCAGTTTTGTTGAGTAGTATTTTGTAGACAAGTAAAAAGTTTGATTGCCTTCAATCAATACGATACCATCAGGCCAATGTCTGGTCACCTTCGTCCCCTTTCTTGTCCAAGAGGTCCATGACCTTGCTTGTTGATGGAGGTGCAGAAATGGTACCAAACAGCTTGTCCTCTTCACGTCTAATCTTGGCTTCTTCTGGAGAAATGTCACTCCTCTCAGCACCTCCGCACATCAATCTATTAATAGTAGAAAGCATAGATAGGGCCAGGAAACCAAGGACGGTTAGGACACATACAATATCAAGCACTAGCAAGGCTCAGAATTTGCATCCACTTACTCCTCTAGTTCCAGTTCCAGTCGATATTCGAACGATGGCCCAAAGTATAACTGGGCAAACGGCTTTCCCTCTCCACTGGTTGCCGTTGAGTACAAGGAAACGGGATTGATGTCGTGCATTGCTTTATCAATGTCAGACTTTTCCAGTTGCTCACCATCGGCAAGCTCCATGAGGATAGTCCTTTCATCTACTTCCTCGTTGCTCAACCGGGCTTTGGACAAGTTTTTCAGAAAAATGGCCTAACACACACAACAGCGACAGTGCACAGATCAGTGAGAGGGCTTCATCATGGGAAGCACACAGAGGGAACGCATGTCTCAGTCACCTACCTTTTCCACAATACGACCAAAAAAGTCGTAACCAAGGAACGCCAATGCATTTGTGGTTTCATCATTGGGAGGTGGGAGGCCCTTATTCGGGTCAAATCCTACCCAATGGAGAAACCTGAGGCAACAGCACCAGCCAACATTTGTTAGTGAAGTAGAGGCAGTGGTACAGTAACACTCCTTTCTTTGTTGTTGTTGCGCGAATTTGTGTATGTACATACCTGGCCGAGTTTGCGGACATGTTGGACCATACTCCGTTTTCTTTTTTACCCTTGGTAGCCTTTCGTTGTGCCTCCCAATCCTTGTCCCCTTCTTCCTTCAAACGTCTTGGCAGGAAGGATCCCTTTCTGTGTTCCGAGAACTTCATGTACCATCCCTTGTCCATGAGGCTGGTTCGAACATCGAATTGGACCGCTCGTTCCAAGAGATGCCCTCCCGTCTCATCACTCTTGTTGTTGTTATTGTTATTGCTATTGGAAGTGGCAGACTCGGCAGTAGTAGTGTCTACTAGATCGGTTTCGTCTCCGTTTTTTTCGGCCTTTTCGGCAATGTCCTTGTCATCAGATTTGCTGGCATATTCATCACGCAGCTGATTCCATCGTGTATACGCTCTCATTTCTTCTGGATACATGGCCGACAACTGCTCAAAATCGAATCCGCATTTTGGCGCATAGGACAATTTGTCATATCCTTCAAACGCTCGATACAACATGTGTGCATCCGGGAGAGCGGCGGGAATGGGCCGTCGCGGATTATTATTGTCGTGTTTTGAATTGTTGTTGTCAGTGTCCTTATTATTGGCTTTGGAGTGTTTGGCCACATCGATTTGTGCTTTTTGAAATTGTTGTGTGGCTTTTCGACGGAGTGCTCTGGCATCTTGAATTGTGACTTGTAGCAATCGCCGTGCTCCCAACAATGCGACCAAAACAGCTTGTGGTTTTGGATCGGGACCATCGCCAAATGCCGTCATCATACTAGCACCTTGCTTGCCGAGTGGAATGTGTTCGTAGAGTTCATCCCGTTTCGCTCGTTCCAACTTTCGTTCCTTGACGGATTGATTGACTTCCTTTCGGGGTCGCCCTCTTTTGCGTTTTTTGGGTGCTTCCTCCTCCTCTTTGGTGTCATCTTGTGAGGGGCTAGTCGCCTTTTGGGGCACAGCTGCAGCAGCAGTAGAATTTTTTGTTTCATTGGACTGTTTCTTACTAGTGTCACCCTCATCCTCATCCTCATCTTCGTCGTAATCTTCCATGTCCAATTCAATTTTTGGCTCTATCTTTTTCAGCGGCGCTCGTTTCGGCGGTGCTGGATTTGTTTGTGATTGTTGTGATTGTGAACTATCCAATCCTGCCGCGGAGAGAATATTGGAGACGGCCGTTTCAATTTCTTCGTTGGTCGCATTGCCCCTCGTTCGGTCCGACAAGAGCTCCAACACTTTTTGCATCTGCACATCTACTTCGCTGCCTCGTGCAGGCGGCTTGGCACTGGCAGCCTTGGGCTTCTTCTTCTTATTGTTGGGTGCCATTGTCGACAACAACAGCAACGACACGAGCTTGTCTCTTCTTGTTGCTTTTTGTGTGTTGTGGTGTTGTCGTTTGTCATGTGGTCGTGTGGTGTGGCAAAATAGATTTAGCTCTAACCTTATTTTGAATCTTTTCAGGCGTTTTCTCCTTCCTTATTTTGGCGCGAAGCCAACTTGCTTGCGATGTGGTCGCAGTCATCATTGACACAATTTTCAACAATCGCAGGAAGAAACCCTTCATCTCAGAGCATAGCAATGGCAGCCCCAGAGGATAACAAAGACGCAGCAACTACCAGTAGTTCGGCTGATACTAATAAACGAAAGCCAAAGTATCCTAATGGGACCAAAGTGCGAAAGGTACGTGAGGAAAAAAGATGAAGGGAAGCCATTATTATTGGATTGCTGCGCCAATAACACTCAGATCAGATTTATTTTGTATTTTGGAACATACATGTAGCACTTTCCGGACTATGGATGGTTCCGAGGCAAGGTGGTAGATTGCCGTGGAGAACTCTATTGTATCGTATACGAAGATGGTGACGAAGAAGATCTGTCAGAGGCAGAGCTAGAGCAAGTTTTAGATATTGACAAATCTTTGAGACAGCAGCCTACCAATTCGCAACAACCGCAGGACCAACCATCTACTGCAGAGAGACTATGGCTGGATAAGTTTAGTCAGATCCTCAGTTTCAAAGAAAAACATGGACATGTGCAAATCCCAGCTTCGGGTCTTCATCGCGAATTGCAACTGTGGGTCCAAAATCAGCTCATGGCACACATCAACAGTGCGTTGACCCCGCAACAGCAAGCTTCCATGAGAGATATTGGATTGCTTCAAGAATTTCCACACGGGTCTGTCAAAGACAAAAAGAATTCAGCAACCGCTATTGCCAATGGCAGTTCCACCAAAAAAGTCCGTGACCCGTTGTGCAGAGTGGACGACCCTACACCATCTACAGCTCCTTCTGCCCAGATTTCCAGGACAGCCGTGGGAGTTGGAAATTATTCTGCCACTGCTGTCCACATGGCAACAACTCCACTTGCCACCGGTCAAAATACTGCCGCCCTTGCGGTTGTAGCCGCGGCAGAACACGTATCTCGAACAATGGCAGTGCCAGCAACAGAGACCGCCAAGACGACACGCACATCCGAGGTTGCTAGACACGTTCCTTCTGCAGCCACCAAACCAATAGACCAGTCTGCTTCTTCCCAGCAAGACAGACCTGAGCGTGTCGCTACGGAGGCGGTGCAAAAATGTCAGGTACGTTTTGCTATCAATCAATCATTGTCCTTTTATCCATCACCACGAGGCTGACAATGTCGTGGTTTTCATTTCCTGGCTGTCCTCCTTCAGGCCCACCAAAATAATGAAAGCACTGGCATCAATCGTCGTACCCATCATCACAGCGCTCAGCAACAGTCACAGCAGCAGAAGCAGGAAACACAACAGAAATCAATGAGAATGGAAAATGACAAAAACAAGCAACTGCAGAATGAAGTGCCAATTGTCAATGGTTGCAAGAAGGTCAACGATGGCCAAGGCCTACTACAGACGAAACCACAGGATCAGCCACAAGAGCTCAAACGACAACAAGCAGGGGCTGGGTCCACGAACAATGACATTCCTCACAGTAATCAACAGAATGTCACGCACAACCAACAACGCCAGCCTTTGTTGCCACGACAAGGCTCCACCAATGCAATTGCCAGCAATAATACACACAATTGCTCCAGCAACAACAACAAACAAGTCCAACCGATATTGCCGCGACCAACGGATCCAAGTTGTGTGAATCTGCAACAGCAGGTTTTACTAGATCAAGTATGGAAACAACAACAGCTCATGTCTCTAGGTGCAGTATGGTGCATGAACCAGACTTTTAATGGCCAAGCCTGGCAGCAACAACAGCTACAACAACAGCTACAGCTACAACAACAGCTACAATTCGGCTTCAATAATGGCGGAAGAAACATCCAAAACCAGCAAATTGGCACGGTCAATCTGCAGCTGCAGCAAAAGCAACAACTTGCGCAGCAATCGACTGAGGTGGTTGTCCAACGACTGACAGAGGTGGTGCAGCAACAAAAGCAGACCATTCAAGAGCTTACGGGAAAACTACATTCAAAAGATCAGGGCATGCAAGAGCTCACAGGAAAGATTCATTCACAAGAAAAGATTATCTCGCAACTTCAAGGCGAGGTGCAGCAACTGAGGGAGCATGTCACAGGAAGCACCACACAAGGCGCAACAAGTGTCATGCCTGGATGCACTGCTAAGCAGAACCATCATCTGTTGAACAAGCGGACACAAGCAAATGCCCTGCAAGCGCAACAGCAGCAATACGGCAGTGTTGGTGGGGCCGGAGCCCCCCAAGGTGCAGCCAAGAAGCGCAAGGAATGTAGCGACAGCGAGCCCTGTGTATGCAAACGGCAGCAGTTTGATTGGCAGGCCAAGTGTGCGGTGCAAGGTGCTGAAAAGGGCCAAGCCGACAAACCACCTGCAAAGATGCAGGAATCGTTACTTGACAATGGTGGAATAGTTCAGGCAGCATACCGGTACGAGATGGAAGGAAGAGTTGTCATTTGAGTCAAGAACTCTCTTGTTGGTAGGCATAAAAGATCGGGGGGTATCCTGCTACTGACAGAGTTAGGGGTAGATAGCTATCTATAAGGAATGCCCCCATGTAATAAGCAGCTATTCTCAAAAGTGTTCTCATGCTGGCTGGGGAGTTTCTATTTTTCTGTGGCTAGCTAGAGTCGATGAAAATGAATGCCCAAATCCATTGCTCAGAGCTGCATGCCAGATATACCGGGTAGCAAGCACACCAGCTCCCACTGCTACATGTACTACATGTACATGTAGTCTACCGTGCGGACACACCAATCCGTTCTCCACTGCTATCGGTACACCTAACGATGGAAAATGGAAAATTGGAATCAGAAAATTGAAAATTCGAATTGTGAGGAATCGGCAAAAATTGCATTGGACGAAATTGGATCCTTGATCCCTCCTCCCTCCATTCTGCTCTTTTGGCTTCCAGCCTCATTCAAAGAGCTTTGGAGTTTCTCAACATGCAGCGACTTTGTTCTACTGGAAAGGCAATACCTTTCCTGGTTCCAAGAGCTAGATGTAGTTTTTCAGGGGGAGGTTGTTCAGGGAGTTTTTCTTCAGTGTCTGCGACAGTCAGTTCACCTCTTGCCGCGAAAGATACGGCTTGTCCTCGATTATCCCGAGCTTTTTGCAGTGCAAGTAACACCAGCGATACTGAAGCCCGACAACAACGGCCAGATCCATTTGCACGGAGGCCCACTGCCGTGTGCGATCCCTACGGACAAGGAGGAAAACCCTTACCGATATGGGAAGCCAATGCACTGCTGGCAACCGTTGATACGAGTTGGAGAATGGAATTAGCGGATGACGACGATTCAGATCCCCAGACACTGGTTCGTGAATTTGTACATCCCGATTTCATTGCCGGATCCAAATTTGTGGCCAAACTGGCCGCCGTGGCACAACTGCAAACCCATTATCCATCCATCCAACTGGAGCGGAGAATTCTATCGAAACAAAAAGCTTGGCAAGTTGTGACCAAAGTGACATGTCACACTCTGGTTCTGGGAGGGTTGTCCACCCATGATTTTCACTTGGCCATGGTACGTGAACTGGTGGAAATAGAGGACATTATTAGAATAAAATAGAATGATGTACCGGTGGGCCTGTTGTGTGATTACTAATGATTGTTTTATTGCCTTTTTCTTGGCACTTCCTAAAGCTCATTGATGTGGAAGCGGAACGCCCCGAAGTGAAAGAGCTAATAATCCCTGAACAAGGAAAGGAGGCATGAGTAGTCTAGGGTTCTTGAAAGGTTCAGGAGAGCGGGACCAGGATAAGTATCACGCTACAAGTCCGGTAGATCTAGAGTGGAAGGTAAAAAGTAATTTCTCATGAATGATGCTACGATTGAATCATTTGATTCGATTCCATGCACTCTGTAGTGTCTCGTTTGTCAAGTGCATGCAGGCGAAATCGATCAAGAATCGAAAGTCTGAAGTGAATTGTTGCTATGCTCGGTCTGTTCAGGTACTTAGCGATACTGTCGCTTATCTTTTGCACTGTAGCTACCGGATGGCGTTGATTTGATTCATTCCAAATTCTCTTATACCGTGAAGGACTCTCCTTGCCACAGTCCATGCAAATTGCAAAACAACAATGGTCGTACTTTCGTCCCCTTCGCTACTTTGGCGACCAGGGTAGGAGGAGCCGCGTCAGTGGCCACAAAGTGTTTGGCTTCAATCACCTTGTTCGAATCTTCATCCTTGAGCCACAAATACTCGATGAAATGCGGTTTTTCCGGATCCATAACGTGAGGCACCACGACCTTGACCGATGTACCCTTAACGGTGGTTTGTGGCAAGTGCTTTTCCGGGGCTCCCTTGACGTTGACCAGGTCCTTGTTTTCGTATTCCAATGCTTCCACCTTGCCGGAAAGAGGCATGGCAACGGCGGCTGGGAGGGTACCCACGCCTGCTGCCGCGGTGGCTGCGGCCAGGACGAGTGCGACACGGCGAGAGATTTCTTCTTGGAACAATGGATTGTTGTCATCTTTGGTCGCTAGAAGTTGCGTCTTCTCAGCGGGAGCAGTCGGCATGGGGCAAAATCCAACTGCCAGACTCAAGAAGCCAGAGAGGAACAGGTAGGAAAGGACTTTCTGCATCTTTACAGGACGTGTATCTTATTCACTGATAACAAATGGTACCTCTAGCTCTAGCCAGTAGCAATTAGTTCAATAGGTGTCAATAGATACCGGTACTAGTATCTGTTGCTTGGGCGAGATGATGCGATCACAAAAAATGATGAAAGATCCAGACTTCGAGCACTGACGTCATTGGCATCAAAGCATAAGGCCCTGTTTCAACAACATTTTTGGGATGCGGACATTTGGACTTTGGGAGGCCATTTCCACAAGGCCCAAAACTGACATCACCAAGATCGCCTTCCAACACCAATGCGAAATCCAACCAAAATTGGATTTTGTGACTCCCGCGAATGGCCAAGTGCCAATGGACTTCCAACCAGCTTCCAATGAGAGGCACCAAGAGGTTGATTGTCGTGTAAGCTTGTCGAAAAGGTCCTCTAAAGAATGCAACTACCAGAAGTGACACAAAACAGAAAATGTTTATCAGTATTGCGATAGTGGTCATCTGGCTTCTCCTCTTACCGGTTGCTGCTGGTGGAAGGACCAGCCATCCTTTGGAGGAACCACAGAATTTTGTCACTGCTGCCGCTGCGTTGCTTTCAGTAGCTGATCCCACATCGTTCGATGGTAAGCCCAAAAGAGTCAGGGGAGAACACCGACAGAGGAAGAGGAAGTATGTTAATGACATTTTCAATGAGCTTGGTCCCCATTACGTTCGTCGGGCTTACCGAATGGAACCTGGTTCTTTTTGGAAGCTGGTACGTCTCTTGAGGAGCTACATTGAACCAAAGAAGAAAGATAATGAGAAGAAGAGGAGGCGGGGAGCCAGGAATGGTCTGATTCCTTTGCCCAGCCGTGTCAGTGCTGCAATCCGGTACTTCGCTGGTGGTTCTGCGTATGACATTGCCTGTGTACATGGTTTTGGGCATACAGAAGTGTTCCGGTCAGTCTGGAGAGTGGTCGATGCTGTTAACAAGTGCCCCGAACTTGACTTTTCTTACCCTTCCAGTCATGAAGAACAACAGAAGATTGCCGACGGCTTCCACAAATACAGTCGCGGAGTCTTCCATTCCTGCGCTGGAGCAATCGATGGGATGCTGGTTTGGACCGAACGACCCAGCAAAGAGAGTTGTGACATCGCAGAGTGTGGTCCCAAGAAATTCTTTTGTGGACGGAAGAAGAAGTTTGGTCTCAACATGCAAGCAACATGCGACAATCACCGCCGCTTCCTTGATCTTTATATTGGACACCCAGCATCCACTTCAGATTATCTTGCATGGACATCCTCCCCACTGTACCACATGATGGAACGCGAAGGATTCATGAAAGAGGGACTCTGCTTGTTTGGGGACAATGCTTATGTCAACACCACGTACATGGCAACTCCATATAAAGCCGTTGGATCAGGACCAAAGGATGCATACAACTACTACCATTCGAACGTTCGAATCACCATCGAGTGTGCTTTTGGCATGCTGGTGCGCCGCTGGGGTATCTTGCTTCGCCCATTCCCAACTGCCATTTCCATCGCCAAAGTCTCAGCCATAGTGCGCTGCTTGTGCCGCTTGCACAATTTCTGCATAAATGAGCGATTGGCGAGAATGGAGAATGAGACAACAAATTCGCCAGAGGAGGAGACTGCGCAGGACATGGCAGAGAGACTTACCAGCGACGAGATGAACATTGTCTTTGAGGGAGGCGGGTTGAACATTGGGAGCACTGGAGATAACTACAGACCGGAAGGATTGCTCCATGGTGGAGACCATTTCGATGATGTGACTAACTACTGGACAAGAGTGTCGCGAAAAGTCGTTGGTTCGCCACTCCCAAGGGAATGTATGTGTGAAATCGTGCGCTCTAAAGGATTGAAAAGGCAAACTCCCCGGAATTGGCAGGGAAAGACACCTGCCCGCTCCTATTCAGCTTAGTGCATCTAAATTTAACATATAGTATCACATGTTTTAGGATATCAATGTGCTGTAGTTAGCATTGGCCGTGCCATCGCAAGAATCATCCTCAACTGATCGCCAATTTCGTGATAAGAGAAAACCGCTCACATGCACTCTCTCCGTGGGATTGAATTGGGCGATGGCACCTAGCTTTCTGTTGCCGCCACCTATATCTTCAAGTCTGTTTCTTAAGTCTGCTACTATCTGTCTTAATCTGTTACCGGAGGCGCTACGTTTCAAACAATCGCGAACACAAATCGAAAAAGCAAAGCAGCCACACACATGCGGCTTCTGCTCTATTGTCCTAAGAAAATGGCAGCCACCATGAGCTTAATCTTCCTCATCACCATCATCACTGTCATCATCACTGTCGATGTAGATGCTCTTCTTCTTGTTGGATTTCTTCTTCTTCTTGGGTGGTTCTTTATCCATTTCATCGATCGTCTCCTGGCAAATGTCAATCTGCCCAGCCAACACTTTGACACGCTTCGAGTAAATGTCAATCATTTTGCTGCTGGAGGCTTCGAGGAGTTTGATCTGGTAATCCATTTCCTTATCTTGAAGTTCACGAAGTTCCTTGAAGAGAGCAGCACGGGACATACTGGTCATGGCAAGTCCCATCTTCGCTCGAAAGAAAGCCAGTTCTCTATCTTCCTTGCGGCGCTTCCTTGCCGAAGCAGATGCATCCGACCCTGCAACAGAAGCACAGCTTGTTGATGTGGCACTAGAACTCTCTGCGATCACAGCCATCACATGCTTGAGTACCTCCTCCTGATCAGCGATGTGCCAAAGGTAGAGAATGTGTTCCTTGGTTTGAGAGTCGAGAAAGTTGGCTCTGTTGTCACCACACTGGAGTTCGTCTTCGCCAAGGTGGCCAAACTCATCATCTCCTTCATGTCTCTGGCCAAATCCGTTTCCACTGAGCTCCCACTTGGCAATGATCTTGATCAACTTTGCACGGCAGTCACCCCAGCGCCTTTGGACATCTTCAGGAGTAATCGGCGATGGTACATGGTCGTTGTTAAGGGAACACTCCAAGACATCTGAGAACGTGGAATGAAGGTCCGGCAAGCATCGAGAGAGAACAAGGTGAGATTCGTCGTTGTACAACCTAGCAGCTGCTTCATAGATTGTCTCGGGCCTGTCTTCTGAGTTGCGAGCATCTAACTCATCCCTTTCTGCAACGTTGTACATGGCCAGAAACTTCTCGCGATTGGTCTCATCCAGCATGCACTCAATTAAGCGTATGTATGGCTCTGGGTGATTCCACGGGGAAGCCTTTTCTTTCTTGTCTTCCTTCTCGTTTGCCGCTTTGACCAGCAAGTCATACAGCTTCTTTTCTTCCATCAGGATGTATGCCCTATCTCCAGTATGGGAAACTGGATTCTTCTGCAACCACTCGACACACTTCTTTCTGTTCCAGTAAGTACATGTTGGCTGCTTCAGGGCGTCAACCTTGCAACGACGCTTGATTTCCTCAACAAGATTCCGCTGTGTGGCAACTACCTTCTTCCTAAATTTCATTGATGCGTATGGTTCAACATCAGTATTGCCTACCTCACGTCCGTCACCTGTTTTCAGACCAATTCCCATGGCCATCAAGTCGATTGCTTTGTCACCGTTGCTCTTGTGGTAGCGTTCAGATGGTCCACCGTTGACACTCTCCTGGGGAACATCTGCTAACTCATCTTGGAGGTAAGGAGAATCAGCAAGGCGAACGTGAGTGGGTGTTGTATTGTCGGTCATGGTTGTTTCTTTCCTTGTTTCTTTCGATGTTGTCTCAACAAATGAGCTCTCTCCTTCTGCTTCTACTTCCAGTTTTCTGGCCTTCCGAAAACGCTTGTCGACATCTTTCACTTACTGAACCTGGCAAGGAGTCTTGTAGGCTGAAGACCATAGCGATACTGCATGACAATGCGAGGCATCATTGAAATAGTAAGCTATTGACGCAATGACAACATTGACATTGCAATTTTTCATCAACGTCTAACATCTTTTTCTTGTTTCTTCCTTTCCAGAATGTTCCCAAACATGATCCATATTGTGGACTGAACGCACCAATCAACCTGCGAATTGAGTACCAGATCCAATTTTGGAGTAGCGGAAACCACGGCCCAGGCGGTTTCCTCAACTCCAAAATTGGAGGTAGCGGAAAAGCCTCATTTTGGGAGCATTCTGGCCACGTATGCAGCAATGAGGCCCTAAAGTCCCAAAGTCCGAAGCCCAAAACAGTTGTTGAAACAGGGCCTAAAGATCGCATCGAAGAATCAACCAATCTTCGAGACTTCATTCTCTGATTTACAGACATACATTGCCTGCAGCGGAATGTCATCACACAATAGAGTCCCCAGTCCAGGCGGCTCCGTCCATACTTAGAATACCAGTATTACTAGCTAGCTCTGCGAAATTCGTGCCGAGCAAGTCTAGAGCGTCCAGCCAGAGGGCGAGATTTTGCTTCAGGCCGCACTCCGATGGGTGGGCCTCGTTTCAGGAAGGAACGATCCATACAGTTTCGGACAGTTTCGGGTACCGGTATGTACCAGAATTTGAAAAGTAGTTGCGTACCCGTATTCATCGTGTGTCTCGGCCTAAAGGATGGCAATGTCCTACGGATACGGTACTACGTTTCTGCAACAGTGGTTGCACAGTACTTTTACGGTACTACATGGTAGCCATGCCTTATAGTGAGTCTGTTACATGAGTACTTATTGTGTTTTCGTTTTCGTGGACTTGTGCTTTTCGAACGGATTTCGAGGACTTCTGCTTTTCGAACGTACGTACTAGTACGCTAGCTAGCTACTAGTAGCCAGCGATTTCGTGGATTCGTGGACTTGTGCTTTTTCGGAGAGGTGGTATCTGTGGATGTACTGGTGCCGATTTACGACACCAGAACGAAAACGAAATGATTGTACTGTAGTAGAAACTTGAACGTATTGCCATCTCTCGTACAGCACCCGTCGGCGTTCCTTCGTCTTGATGCAGTGGTGTTGCTGTGAACTGTTCCTCGCCCTGCGGGAAGACAGTGCGACATGGTGCTCGCTGCATTGGCATCATATTTGTTGGTCGGCAATGCAGCTCGATTTCAGCCCTTCAGGACCGATCTATAGGTACAGTTTCTGGCAGCGGTATGTACCCGTATCCATCGTGTGTCTCGGCCTAAAGGATGACAATGTCCTAGGGATACCAACATCGTAGCATCCATGGCAATCTTCAATCCCAACAATCTTGATGGCCATTTTGCTGCTCCTTCCGCTGCTGGCTCAAGGCATGCTTGTCCAAAAAGCCTTGATAGTTCAAGCCACAAAAGGGTTGGTAGCATTGGGGGGCAGTATTGCTGGGTGGAACCAATCGACAAGGCAGTCGTTCTACCCATGCTTGAATACGATCAAATTTGGAAGACACCATGACCACTCCCAGTTCTACGTTCTTGGGCATTGCATCTCCCAATCCCCATGCAGCTCGGCTGAAGTTGTGCGACCCTACATAGAGAACTCCTTCGGTGTTGAACAGGAACTTTCCATGGGTGGTGGGGGCAAGTGCTAGATGTTGTTCGTGCGTCGAAAGACCATGCTTGTACAGTTTGCTATTGGGAGGATTGGGCGAGGCATTGCCAAAGATTTTGGTTCGACTTTGAACGGGAATGTTCTTGTTCCAATGATACGCCGGCAAAGGACGAATGCAACGCAACCCGGTCAGATCCGATTGTGCCGCCAATTCCACAGACGGCCACAGGCACTTGACACGATCATCCACTTGCTCCCATGTGGCCGTGTCTTCGGAAAAGCTTTGAATGCCTTGCATGGCTTGATGCATTTGCCACAAAAAGCCTGGTTTCAGATTCCCCATGGAGCCCGACGTGGCATAGAGAATGGCATTCTTGCATGT
>CAICTM010001536.1:0-27401 GCA_903772945.1 Seminavis robusta
CATGTCGCAAGGATTGAAGGGCTGGAGAAGGTTGATATTTAGTCGTGATCCAGTGCCGTAACATGTTTTGGTGGTCGGTTTAGGGTCGCCTATGATGCTCAGGTTCCTCCGGATCATCTCCTGTGTAACTTGTGTGCCCGCTTCATCATTTTCTTGTTTGGCCGTCTCTACCTTCTTTTGTGGCTTTTTCCTTTGTCAGGGTCTTGGTGTTGGGTTTCACTCTGCGCAGAGTACGTCTGGTTGGTCATGGTCTGGGGTCGGGTACTGTGTCCTGGGTGTGCTCCCCGTCTCCCTCGAAGATGCTGACTGACTTGGTAGGCTTTGGCGTCTCCTGGTGTGTGTCGTCATCTGTTTCAATGGATTCGTCGTCGGTCGAATTTACTCGCCCTGTTCGCGCTGGTTGGTTTTGTACTATGGCAGCTTGGTGGGGTTTCGAGCTGGATGAGGTTGCGGTAGCTTCTGGGCGGGTTGCTCTGGCTGTGGTTGGGTCATCGGTGGGGATGTTTTCGAACTTGATTTCAGTTTCTGGGTTGTGTGGAAGGAAGTGGTTGGTGGGCATTCCGGTGCCAGGTGTTTCTTCGTTTCTTGGCGTAATCTTGTGCTTGGCAGTGGTCTGGTTGGTTCCTGCATGTCTCGGCAGGTTTGGGGGTGTTGCCATGATTTCATCACCCTCGTTCTGGTGGGCACCATGTTGCATAGCCTCTCCTCCCTGCTTTCATTGCCTTTGGTGTGGGGTCGGTTGTTGGTGGTTTTTCCGTGGGGTTGGGTGAGTCCTTGTTTTTCTTGTTTCGGCGCCGCCTTTGTGTGTTCTCTCTGGGATGTTTGCGGGGTGCTCTGGTGGTGCCTGGTTTGGGTTTGGTACGCGTGGGGTTGTTCGGCTCTGGGATCCCTTCTTTTCTCTTCTGGTGTTTTCCTTGTTTTGGTCCCTTGTCAGCGCCTTTTGGTGGTGCAAAGTGGTCCATCAGGGACGACTGCTGTTTGGAGGTCATATTGTATGGTGTTTCCTGTTGGCTGGAGGGTTTGCAGTAGTGCTGTTACTGTTGACTGGAGAGTTTTGCAGTCAGTGCTAGCTAGCGTTCAATGGTCCTGTTGTGATGAAGCTCGGCGGAGAGCCTTGTTGTGGCTATCTTTGGATCCTTCTAACTCCGTCTGGTTGAGGAGATAGGTTGATTCGAGTGGATTTGCCGGAGGGAAGTTCTTGTAGGCAAGGTTCTTGCGCGATGGAGTTCCTGTTGGCTAGAGAGCTTGCAGGTGGTCCTAGCTAGATAGCAGTGTTCCTGTAATGATGCGAGGCTTGTGAGAAGCTTGCTGTGTGTGTCCTTGGATCCTTCTAACTCCGTCTGGTTGAGGAGATAGGTTGATTCGAGTGGATTTGCCGGAGAGAATTCACGTAGCGTGTGTCTGACATACTCGGCACTCAGTAAAGACGTGCGTGCCTGCCCAAATCCTATGGTACGCAATGAGGGGGATGGCTTGGATTTCTGTACTGAGTGTACTGATTCTTGTGGGGGATCGTATAGGAGGTATTGTGGAATGTTCGTGATTGGTCGTTGGAAGAATGAGATGTTGTTGCCTGCCCGTGGTGGTACTCTGCAATGAGGGATGGCGCCAAATTCTTGTTCTTGCAACTCGAGTTCACCGAATATCCTTGTTGCGTAGCAGGAAGATAGTTTCTACCGATTCACTGTGTGTGGTGAGTAGTGTAGATACTGAGTTCTTGCTTGGCAAACGGGAAATCGAAAGGCTTGGTTGCTTCTATCGGAATCAGTCAGTTAGTTCGATCGATCGGCCGATAGAGGTACGGAGGTACGACTCGGAGCAGTCTGGAAGGTCGTGGGATTGGACTAGGACGTTGTTCTTGTTGTCGAGAATGGACTGAGCAGAAAGTAATTTGCTATGGCTGAGCAAAGGATTATCAGCTCGATGTCTTCTGAGCAAACAGAATGAGTTCCTTGTCTTCCGATTCGGAAATTCGTCTTGGAATGCCTGCGAAGATGCTCGTTGCGACTGACAGATGCAGTTCCTATTCTATTCCTATGGACAGGAGTTAGATCGGGGACTATTTCTTGGAGTGGCAAACAGCGTCTCGATGGGCGAAACAAGACAACTCGATACTTCGAATTTTCCTGTTGGTGTTTGTGGTCTTGATGTTGATGGGTGATTGGCGTTTTGGATAATGACTCCTCAGTAGAAATTCCTCCACTCCACTCTACAAACACTACAACTCCGTCCGTAAGAAATGGTACAACGTCAAGCCCAAGTTCATCACCGATGCCCTTCGAGCTGCCGCAAAGCGGCTCGAACGGACCACCGGAATCTCCCACATGAAAGTCTCCGCTCGCTCCCACTGCTCTCCTCTGCGCCCATGTGGACTCTGATGCCATCCGCCTCCTCGGTCGATGGAAGTCAGACGCCATGTTGCGCTACCTTCGAATCCAGGCCGCCACCATCACGCACCACTACTCCCAGAAAATGCTGGCCCATGGTGCCTACACCTTCCAGGCGGGATCCTACGACAAGTTCCTCCCGCCTGCTCAGGCGCCTGCTACTATCGCAGAGATCCTCCTTCACGCGGAACTCTACGAGGACTAATCTCCCTTAGTCCAAAACTCTCCAGAGAGACCTTGCCTCCTCTCGGTCTCTCCAAACTTTCCCACCCCGCTACGCTCCCACCCTGTTCTGCCTTTGGCTATTTGGGTTGGCCGAATGTCGTACAATCACGCGGGACTNACATCCCGCGGGACTGCCTCATTCGTGCCTTGGTTCCCGCTCGGGATTCTAGCAATCACGAGCGGCACCCCTGGGTTGCGGAGACGGTCGGCTCAGTAAATGGCCGAGTCTCGCCACCACCCTATCCTACTACTCTACTCAACTAGTCGTGGCGCTCGATACCGTTAGTACGAAGTTGACCATCCACTACTCTTGCTACCGTAGCTAGGCCCCCTTTACTTCAGTTAGTTGATAACGATACCTTAAGCTAGCTAGCGAGATTGCCACATGAGCTTAGACTATAGTAGAATTGGTGACTTCCAAAGATCCGTCAGCCCCAACCAAAATGCCAATGGTGATTTCGGTGAACGCATCCTCACCGAAAGAATACAGTAGTCTTTCATTGGCTGCTGTCAGAGTGATCCATCCTTTGATAATTCCATCGCCCCACACTTCATATACAAGCAGTCGGTAGGCAGTGTTGGGGTTGACTGTAAAGAGATAGGAGTTAACGGCCTGGGGCAATGTCAGCGGACCACTCGATTCCAACGTTTCCCAAGCACTGTTGGATTCTTTCTTCTGCCAAACCCACGAATTCTCCTCGGAATAGGGATCTGTTCGGATATTGAGCATGACAGCAGCAGTACCAGTGGTTGGAAACCTCCCAGGCCAATCGGGTGGACCTTCCATGAGGTTGGCACATGTCGTCACCATAGGAGGAGTGACGGTTGCCTCACCACAATTATCACACTCCAGAATAGAACAAACGTGCTCTGGGACAGTTCCCACAAATTGATTTCCATACAGTTTCAAACCCATGGAAGCATTCAATGTGCTAGGCAGTGTTCCTCTCAATTTATTGTTGCGAAGATCCAGCGATGTCAATGATGTCATCATGCCAAGCTCCAACGGCAGTTGGCCCGTCAACTGATTTTTATGCAAATCCAGCCAAACCAATTCCGTCAGCTGTCCAAGTTCTGATGGTATTTTACCTGACAATTGATTGCCCGACAACCGCAAGGCAGCCAATGTGGAGAGTTGTCCAATCTCCGAAGGGACTGGGCCGCTCAACTGGTTTTCAAACAACCACACTTGCTCCAACCCTGGGATGCCTCCAAGATGAGAAGGTAATTGGCCGCTTAGCTGATTGTACTCCAGGTTCAAACCAGTCAAAGCAGCCAGCTGTCCAAATTCTGTTGGTAACATCAATGCGATTGGTACAGCAATATCATTGAAACTCATTTCAAAATCAACCAAAGAAGTCAAGAGTGCAATTTCTGGTGGTACAACTGGCATGAGACCAGACAAGTGAAGATCCGAAAGCCAAAGAGAGGTGAATCGTCCATGCATGTTGCATGGATTGACTTGATACTCCTCTTGCCATTCTGCGTATTTCCCGTCAACTAGGGAGAAGTATCCAAATCCACTGGAGAACCACTCACACTCGGGCTTTGTGTCATCCATCCATCGCTCCCGTATGAGAGGGTTCCAGTGTTCTCCCTCAAAGGCATAGAAAAATATAGCCATTGCAAACAGCTGCAGCTTTCTCCATTCTGGCAAGTATGTCATGTTTTGGTGACTGTATAGCCAATTCCATGCTTTCCACTGCGGAGTCTCACTGCTGCTGTGGAGACTTGCCATCGTGTGATTCGGTAGATTGTCCAGCAAATAGTCCAGCGATCCAGTGGGCGCCGACGATGGTGCTTGTGATGGTTCCAAGGATGCATCGACAAACGTTGGTGGCTTGGTAGTATATATTACGAGTGAATCCTTCTTCTTGTTCTTTTGGGTTCCAACGACAGCTCCTACGATGACTCCTGCAACGATAATGCTTGCAATCATGAGGAAGATGAAGGATTGTTGCTGTTTCTTCCGCACGTGGTGTCTGCGTTCCAGCTCCTCCAAATCGACAGGATTGGCTTGCATGAGAGTGCTGGGCATCTCTAAGTCGTCCTCCTCGACTGGATTTGCCACGGCCAGCGGGTGGTTGTCTGTGGAATAATCATGGTTGTCGTTGTCTTGGTGGTGGCTGCTGCTGGGATGTTCTATGTCGTTTGGACCAGTACTCGGTTCGTTTGGAACAGTACCACTTTCTTCGGAGGAGTCAAGTAGATCCTCCATATCCAGCATGATTGGTCTCGCCACAGTGCTTCCCACCAGCGAGAATCGTATAGTATTGATTCGTTGTAAAGCTGCACCTGGAGCTCCCTGGTACGCCCCTGGTCGAAATGACTGTCGCTGGGGTTGTTGTTGCTGTGCGGTAGATCCTTGTTGTACGTTGGATGCAGGTTTACCGATTTCAGAAGATGTCGTCATCTCACCACGGTGATTGTTGTTGTATCCTTGCTTTTTACAGCAATCGTCTCCTAAGCTTTCTGCTGCTGCTGCAGCTGTCATCTCACCACTGGCTCTATCAGCCACAATTTTCATGAGTTCTTTTGGCGAGTCCTTTTGCGTGGCTCCAGTTGTACATGTAGAAGATTGTGGTGGCTGCTTTCGACTGCTGCCTCTCAGATTTCCGGGAGTACTACCAGCAACACTTCTGGAAGAATTCTCGGTACAACTCGTTTTGGCCCTGATTTTCCTATTCATTTCGTCATCTTCAAATTCTGCTGCTGCCACCTGGCTCTTAGCTTGTTGTTGGGGTCGCTGCTGTCGACTGCTGCCTCTCAGATTGCTGGGAGTACTACTTGCACCACTTCTGGCAGAATTATCGGTACCCTCAATTTTGGCCCGGACTTTCTTATTCATTTCATCATCTTCAAATTCTGCTGCTGCCACCTGGCTCTTGAGCATGTTATTGGTTTCCTCATCTCTCCATTGCTGAAGTGCTTCCAATTCGGCTCGCTTGAGAAGACTGTCGCTTACGGCTTGGTCAAGTTTTGGCGGGATCTGGCTTTCGACTTCGTCTGGGGCCACCGCTTCTTCTTTCTTCCTTGCTGGATGAGTCCTGCCCTTTGTTTCTTTCATCCTGCTAATAACAACCTTATTACTTACACAACTTAGTGAAGTTCTTTCTTTGTGGTACTGTACTGCAGATTAGACTATTAGTCTACCTGTACAGTTTGTTTTGAAGCATCGTTTGTGACCATGCAGCAGCGGCACCTCCAGGTAAATAAATTGGCTTGGAAGCTTGGAAGCTTAAAATGGGTTGGTAAAATTTCAAAACAAATAATTTTGCTGAAACGATTATGACTTGGAACAGAAAGGATCTCTGGCTTAGGAACACTGGCTTTAACTCCTAGGATCACTGGCTTCTACACAATTTGAAGCCAGTGGACTTTACTATATATTTATAAGTACAATCAATGTTCCAGTGGGATCAAAGTAGATTATTGGCTTGTTCCCAATTAAAGGGAAGCCAGTGTTCCTTGGAACATTGGCTTCAAAGCCCGGAATCCAGGCTTTAAAGCTTGTGTTCTTTGGAACACTGGCTTCTTGATCCTAACAAAGACATAAATACAAAATTGCTTAGCTTTCTGGAAATAAAATATTAACTTTTCAGTTGTAAAGCTCCTTTACCGCGAGGTGCTGCGGTGTTGTCAGTGTTGTCCTGCTAGTACCGGTAGGCCTTGTGTCCTTGTTGGGGGTTGGGGGTGGTGGTGTGGCGCTTTCCGTAAGTTTTACCTTGTTGCCAAGCCACTTTTACCGGTACTATGGTACTTAAAAGTACCATACGGACGTGTGTTACGCTATAACGGGGTACCAATCGAATCACAATCAACTAAACCCGCTCCTTACTGAGGAGTCACAATGTGTGATCGTCATCGGTCATGTACCGGCTACAGCAGAATTGCAAGCTCCATCTACCAGCTCGGGAAGCCGAGTACGGAACGCTAGCTAGTCTGGCTACATGT
Source organism: Seminavis robusta (assembly GCA_903772945.1). Classification (NCBI taxonomy): domain Eukaryota; phylum Bacillariophyta; class Bacillariophyceae; order Naviculales; family Naviculaceae; genus Seminavis; species Seminavis robusta. Next base: position 6,567 of record CAICTM010001536.1, read on the forward strand.
ATCTATCCATCTGAGGGAGTCAAGGACATGCACGTGGTGGAGTTTTTCTCCAATGAAGCAAACCAATGGCTCGAATCCTAGAGGACGCAAAAGCCCGTTGGCTGGGTTTGTCGCCTGTGTAGTACTATCATCTTAGTTGGCTAGCCCACAAATTGACTGATCTTGCTTGCTGTTGGTGCTAGCTTGGGGGGGGGGGGCATAATTTCCCGATGATTCTACTATCATCCAAACATGAGCCGGAGAAGAGAGGCGTTGGAGTGAAATTTGGTAAGGTATTGACGTTTGTAACAGGACCAGCCAGCCTTCCTATGCTAAAGAAACTTTGCTGCCTTCCCATTAGCATGCATCATCCATCACCGTCACTTGCCAAGCAAGCTCCGTTGGGCCTTTTCGTTCAATTGAAGCAGACAACAGTCATACTGGTGCATAGTTACTATGTTGAGCAAGTCATAAGACTCATAGTTGCGGTTTGAATGCAAATGCGCGTAGACTCAGTACGGATGGCCCAAGAAAAGGGCTACGCATCTTTCCTTGCAGCGGTGGTTTGGACAACAACTAACCGGCCACAAAGGTCTTTCTGATGACCTCCGATACCGCGGAGCTGCTTGGTCGTGGTGGTTTCTCTATGTATGCTGTCTTGCACAACCTTCCCAACCAAAATCGGATCAAAAGACGCCCAGTAAGCTAGTCGGAGCCATCCCTATGGGTGGGTAGGCCATCGTCGTGTGTTTCCTCGCATGTTGTTTCCGTACTGGGGGTTTACGTGGATGCATTGGGAGCTCTTGTTCGTGCAAAAGTTGGTTGGGAGTGAAACGACAAATTATAGCCATAGTATTAGTTTGTTTTATACTCTTTCGAAGATACAAATTGGTGTGAATGACTTCTTTGATTAAGGCCTTACGAGTTGGCCCAACGCAGTCCCAATTGAAATGGTCGGGCCTGTACTAGATCTACGTGAGTTTTCGCATGTAGAAGCCCTACCGACCCCAGCGTTCAAATCTAATCCCAGTTACCCAAAGAGTTCGGGCTCGATCAAGCTCACTGAAATGGCAACCAGCCCCAACCTGCAACAAATGTGGAGCAACAACATCTCACAAAAACAAACTTCGAGCAAACAAAAAGCCACAAGAAAAGCACAAAAGCAAACCTTTCCAAACCTCAACGGACTAACCACCTCAAAACATCCCACCATGAGCTCCACCAAAGTCACTGAAACTCAAACCACCCTTCCCGTCCACGGCGACAGCAGTGCTCCAACTTCCGAAGAACGCTTCCACATGCCCCAACTTGGTCGCTTCAAGGTCTGCAGTATCCTGCTTGGCTTCTTGGTTGGTGTCTTTATCTATCTCTCTACACTCGGTGCCGAATTCATTGCTGTGATGCTCTGGGGAAAGGAGATCCTTGCCAAGACCAACTCCGAATTGGTCTTCTTCTCCTTGTCCTGGAACTTGGCCACCACCATCATCGCCCTTGTCATCTTGTCCACGCTACGACGCCTTGTCGCATCGGTTTTCTTGTCTGTTGTGGGACGCTCGCGGACATCTGAGAATGCTGAAGATGTCCTGGCAGAACTTCTTTCTTACTTGGAAGGTCGTTTCGCAGTGGGTGCTTTGGTCGGAATTTGCATTTCTTGGAATATTACCAACATTGTCCTTGGTATGCGGCCTCAGCTCATGCAGTCCTGCATCATCATGGCGGTTGCCTGCTTGTGGTGCCGAGTTACCTTGACGCTCTTGGGTCAAACTGATCATGCTCTGATTTATGACCGCAGCGAGGAAGAAGAAGACGAAGAGCAACAAAAAGAGATTGTTTTCGAAGACGACAAGACTGAACCCCTTCTCTGGCTGCGTACTGTCTAATTCTACATCCTCTTGGCCTCAAATTCATTGCCCCCATTCTATCATGCTTTTTTGCTTCAAGAACCTCCAAACCTGCCTCCAAAGGTCTGTACCAGAACGAGTCTCCCACCTTTAATGAACTACTCTAGAGATAACAAAAATAAAAGAAAAACGCACAAAACAGAACATGGACTTTTACCATCATTCTACGGTTGCTTGTTTCGGCTTCAGTTAGTGTTTATGATACACGCTACCGGTACGAAGCAAGAAACTCAGGGATACGCTGGCCAGGGAGGAACAAGTTGCGTGGAAGTTGCATGATCCTGTTTTGTGCTGCGCACCACGGTCCGTGATCCACCAAATTCTCACTGTTCCGGCCGCCAAAGGCTGCAAGTAGCTTCATTGGAAGATCTTCCCACAACGACCCGCGACGTGATCATCTTCCGTAGATAAATTTCCTACTCTGATCGAATGGTTGCCGCGGGGCACCATGCTCCAACAGAGTGGATCGAAGTACCCCGGTATGCCATACAGTTGATGCGACAGAAGCGTGGCCTCACGCAACACGGTCCCAACACGCAACACAGTCGAAGGCAAGGTTTCATGAAGAATGGCCTGCTTGAGTTTGCTTTCAAAGCGAGCCTCAACGAGACCGGTCCAAGTAGAGTTGAGGCAAGCAGGAGCGCAGCCCCACTCAATTGCCCGGACGACTATTGAGGCCAGATACTGGTAGGAGGCCTGTACGAAGAGCTGACTTAGCTTTTCTATCTTCATAGCGGCATGGCTTTCGTCGCCCCATGATGCGATGGCTGCGCGAGTGCCATATTTCTCTCCTGGGAAAGACCACTTCTCTAAACCAGCACAATGCTCGCCAAGAATTAGATTGCCGTGAGCTCGTGGTTTCGAAATTGGTCGTGGAGATCTCCCCGTTTAGCAACCACTCGCTCCGGCAACCTACAATGCACCGGGATGCTATCTCGAGCTGCAGCCATGACATAACAAAGAAGTTATTGATTGCTTGTGCGATTGAACGATAAATTCCTCACCTTGTCGCGCCCGAGTCACGAGCGGCCGCTCATTCGACACGTACCGGTACCGGTACCGGTACCGGTGCTGGTACCTCCAGTAGCCTACTGTACCACCGGTATCTTTTTGCCTGGGCAGCAACTCTTCAGGACATGGTGCGTGCACTCGCACCAGGTGCGCTGTACATGCACCGGGATCAGCGGGAACTCAATGGTGGTGCGGGGAGCGGGGAGTACACACATAATGTAGCTTATACCTTCAGTGACATTTCAGATCTCCCTTCTTGTCGCTTCAGCCTAGCTAGCCAAGCAGAGTCAGTCCCAACCAGCTAGGAGAGGACATCTTGCCAGATAATGCAATAATATCATACGGTAGGTGGCTCCCTGCATGTAGTACCGGTAACATGTGAATGCGGGAGAGGCAATGTACATCGCCGAGTCGCCGCCTTCCGCCTTCCTGTACATGTACCCCCGTACCGGTATCAATGAAGGTGATTGTTCATCCAGCATCTCCCTGGTAGAGATGAAGGATGAAGCACCAAGGACGGTACCGATACGTATTTTGAGTAAAAAGTGAACTCCATAGAGTTCTTGATGAGAGAAGTGGTACTAGTACCATACGGATACGGCGGCGACAGATCCTCATCAATAGAGCGGTGTACATGTACTGGTATGCAGGCGGATCCGGACTCGACTTGTCAGAGATCTTGCCCAAAGCCGTCCTGCTACTATGATATTGCTTGCGTCAGCTTTTTAACTGCACTACGGTAGTGTACTCCGTACTACATGCGTATGTACTGTATGCAGTAGAGGATGGAACCGCAACGTTTTTTAGCGTAGCGTTTTTAGCGTTTTAGCGTAGCGTTTTATACGCTACGCTAGCCCCAAGCGTTTGCGTTTTTTAGCGTGTTTGTGTAGTAGTGTATAAAAACAGCGTTTTTAGCGTTTTATAGCGTTTTATAGCGTTTTATCTCTGTTTTAACGTTTTTCAATGAAGATGCCACTTACAACCTTGTATAACTTACTTCACCAACTCTTTATACATATAGATGAACTTTCTGGACGGTGGTACTGGTGCCGGTGTGTGTTGGTATGGTTCTATAGCACTATCGGGCCTGAAAATGACATGTTTGGATGCAAAATAAGACCAGATATGCTACTTTGGGTTATCTGGAAGGATGTGCTGCAGTGACCAAACATGAACTACTCCTTATACATATAGATGAACTTTCTGGACGGTGGTACTGGTGCCGGTGCGTGTTGGTATGGTTCTATAGCACAATCGGGCCTGAAAATGACATGTTTGGATGCAAAATGAGGTCAGATATGCTACTTGGGTTATCTGGAAGGATGTGCTGCAGTGACCAAACATGAACTAACTCCTTATACATGTAGATGAACTTTCTGGACGGTAGTACTGGTGCCGGTGCGTGTTGGTATGGTTCTATAGACTATCGGGCCTGAAAATACATGTTTGGATGCAAAATAAGACCAGATATGCTACTTGGGTTATCTGGAAGGATGTGCTGCAGTGACCAAACATGAACTAACTCCTTATACATATAGATGAACTTTCTGGACGGTGGTACTGGTGCCGGTGCGTGTTGGTATGGTTCTATAGCACAATCGGGCCTGAAAATGACATGTTTGGATGCAAAATGAGGTCAGATATGCTACTTTGGGTTATCTGGAAGGATGTGCTGCAGTGACCAAACATGAACTAACTCCTTATACATATAATGAACTTTCTGGACGTGGTACTGTGCCGGTGCGTGTTGGTATGGTTCTATAGCACTATCGGGCCTGAAAACAACCTATAAGTATATAAGATTTCACAATGCTCACTTGAGCAAGCTAGCAGCGTAGTAGATTACTTCTGGCAGACAATGGAAGCAAAACATTATTCAATGATTACTAATTGTTTACATTCATTGGACTGTTTTATTTATCAATTGTGGCCAAGGTCAGTAACCTATTGTTGAGCCTTCAAGTCGAGGATTCCCTTCTTTTAAACTTGCACAGTGGTATAGTCCTGACTTCCTATTCTCCTCATTTCTGCTATCATCCATGAAATCATCATCTGTAGTAATTGTCAGCCTCCTCAACTGCTTCACTCCTCATTGTCCTCATTGTCAGCCTTTTCGACGGCTTCTTTGTAATCAATACGATCCTGCCAATTCTTCCAATTCTTAGCAACAAACAGAGTCTTTCCGGCCATTTCTGGATTCAAGGTAGTGCGCTTGTTGGAGATGAGTCTGGAAGCAGCACTGAAAATCCTTTCAGAGGGTGCAGATGTGGCCTGCACAGAAAGGTAAATCTTGGCCAAAGATGCTAGGATAGGATAGAGAGATTGATTCTTCTTCCACCAGCCAAGTGGATCATTGTAGGTCTTGTCGTGCTTGCTCTTTCGAATTGGAAGTGAACCTGCTTCAATGTAACGCTTGAGCTCATCCTTGCATGTCTTCTCAATTGAATCATCGCTCGCACTTGCTTGTTTGCCAACTTCCACAGCAGCAACTTGCTGCTCAAAAACTTCTAGAGGATCTTCATCATCGCTGCTGTTGTCTTCATCGTCGTCATTGGCTTGCTTTTCTTCTTCCATTTCAACATCATCACCAGCTGAAGCAACACCACCACCAAGAGCATCGCGCTTTTCAATTTCTGACATCTTCATGATTTCAAGAACTCTCTCACGAATTGCTACCTTGGATCCCTCATCAGGAACAGAAATCAGAGACTTGAATCTTGGATCAAGTAAAGTGGCAATAAGGAGAGCAGGATGGATTCCAGTTTGCCTATTGCGTTCACCACGTTGAACTTCAGGATTGAAGACGGGTTCGTCGGCACTACCCCAACGCTTTTTAAAGTCTTCAAGAAGATTGCGAGCCAACTTAATAGTCTGATTGCACTCTATTGTAGTGCACCAATACTGTAAAAAACGCTAACAGAAACGCTAACAAAAACGCTAATAAAACGCTAACAAAAACGCTGAGCTCATAGTAATAAAAAACGCTAAAAAACGCATAATAACAAACGCTAAGGGGACCTGTTAGCGTTTAAACGCTACGCTTGACCCTAGCGTTTGCGGTTCCATCCTCTAGTATGCAGCTTGCACTTCCGTCGGGGTGTTCAGAAGTTAGTAAAAGTGACCCGTATCAGTTGTTGCCGGGACAGCCTTGGAGCACAACGATGCATAAGTCAGTTCTGTGTGTTCTTCTCTCTTGGTTTCTGTAATTAATTCATACTCAGTAACTAATTACCACTCTATTAGTACCGCTGTACCAGTACTATTAATACTCGGCTTCTCGGTACCAATGATAACTGTTTTGTACTCGAGTACTGGTACTACTGAGTATCATGAGCTAGCCTGTACTCTAGAGCTACTCTGGTAAATGTCGCACTTTTCGCTGGAACGTACATGTTGTACGGTATGTATTTGGCACTCGAGACTCCAAGGGTATGGCATATATGTATGGAACATGCAGTGTACTGTCGTCTACAGTCGTAGACTTAAAGGAGGCCTAAGCACTTGTGCAACTTGAACTGATTCCCAGGTGATCGTGAGACGAGTGAGTTTTGAGTTTTGGCCTTACTAGTAGTTAGTTAAGGCTTTTCTCTGGTCCAGATCGGTGAACATACACATTGACTATGGTACTGAGGACAGAAGAAGAGGTGCATGCAGAGTGCATGCAGAGTGCATGCAGACTGTCGGAACAAAGTACAGTACAAGTAATTTCACAGTTCGACCAAATCTTGCTGCTATTCATTCGGAAATTATTATGCAAAGGCTTCTCCTTGACTATTCGGCGAATAATTTTTAAAATGAAGCAGGTCTTCCGGTCTTAGATAATGCATGCCATGTGTAACTTCAAGTGATGTTCTGTTCTTTTTCCCTGAAGCCTTGAACCACCCCACCATTGTCTCTTTCCGTTCCGTAAGCAGCTGTAAGCTCTCCGTTCGAAACAAACCGAAGGCGGTAGCTAAGGCGGTGCAGTTTAAGGCTTTGGCTGCATGCTGGAACATTTTGATGGATAATCTAGGATCAAAACTCCGGTATCTCAGAAAGTACTCCAAACCAAGGAATAGTACTCGGAGTACTCCGCAGCGCCAGGTTCCTTTCGAGTGACAAGTGGATTTATTGGTAAGCTTCCGAAAAGGAAGGGAGGTTTCAAATCTCCGGCATGTCAGAAAGCATCTGATGCTACCAAAATCTGTACCTTATATCCTGGTTACAGCAAAAGAGTGTGATAGTCAAATTTGGTGACATTAATCAAATCTCCGGCAACTGTGACATCTCCAATACACTGCTACTTGTTGTTCGAGGGGGTAACCTTTAATTACTTTGTTCCCGGAGAGCGGAAATAGGGAGCATGTTGAAGCGTAGTATGTGTTTCAATCTCCGGCATGTTAGAAAATACTCAATCGTAACGATCAAGCAATTTTTTAAAGACCTCTGTCAGCCTCGGAACATTGAGAAAAAGAAGGGACTTGTCCAGTCTCCGGCATCTTAGAAAGCATCTGATAGCGCATCAATAAATAGAGATAACCCCAACTTCACCAAAGAAGGAACCATTGATTCAATCACTCACGCATTCTATTTCCTTGTTGCGCCAGCAAAGGCAATCTTCTTACAACGAACAGTCATGTTGGCAGAATTCCTGTATCTGCGACATTCCTTTTAAGATAAGCTGGGGATAGCATCCGATTTGTCTTGAAGAGAATTATTAGTCAAGTGAAGTTTGTCCACTGGTCGTGGGCTTTTTTTCATGCCAATGTCATAGGACAATGCAGTCGCCTTTAAATCAAATAGAGGGCTGAATTCCGGGATCAAAATATCGGTCGTTTCACTAGTATAAACCAAATGACTATAGAGTAAGAGTACCCTCATCCATGATGTTACTGTACCAATTAGAGTGGTTAATCAGCCAGTTCCACTATCCAGGTTACTGTAACGCGTCGTTCCCCCAGATCTGGCCAGGTTTTTGTAATGTGTTCGCATCCACGCGTCAAGGAGGCAATTATGCACCATTGCCTACAGAATAGTACGGAGGCAAGATCCGTTTCCGTGGAGGCTCTGGGTAAAGTCCAACGACAGACGGTAGAAAGGAGAACTTGAGTACTGGATCTACACGATTTTATACCTGCGGGCCTCTCTCAATCGCGCAATCGATAGACACCGCGTCGGTGTTTGGATCGGTGATGAAAAATCAAAATCTCCCTTCTCACAATTTTTGGATAGCTCACTTTGGTACGACAGCAAACAAGCATTCTTTCTTTCTCGTATTCCACCAACCAAACCAAACCAACCAACTAATACAATGAACATCCCAACCATGGCCAACCCCACCCACCCCATCTACCATGACACTGCCTTCCTTGGAGGAGTCAACGTGAACAGTACTTGGGCCGCCTCCCATTTTGATGCTCCACAAGACTGCGAGGAGCCTGAAATCTTATTCCCAGTGAGTGCTCAAGAGTTCGACTGGGAATCTGGAACAACTGAAAATAACCACAACGACATGATGACCATGACATCGGCTGCTCCTAGCAGCACCTACAAGAAACCATGTGTCATCCAGCCTGAAGAACCTGCTTTTTCAAGCATGAAGAACCAGAATTCCCTGGTGTCCCTTCAGCTGGCTGCTAGAAAGAGGAGACACTCCTCTCAGTCTGCTGCTACTACTGGCATTGCTCCTCCTCCAGCAAGCAAGTTGCTCTTTCTGAACAAGAAGAGCAAAGGATTGAGCTTGCTACCTACTGATTTCGAACCACAGCCTTACTCCATTCTCTGTGGACAAGGCAACGAAAACTTCAATGCGATCGGTAAGTCCCCCTAGTCGCGGGAGCGCGTCGGCAATGACTCTACTTCTTGTAACACGTTTCCTAACTGTCTCATTTTGTCTTTTTGTACCACAGGCAACCGACGATTTCGAGTTACCGTGGGCATGTTCCTGCAGCGCTACCAAGCCGCCAAGGACCGCCAAGAAAAGTCCGCCATTGTCTCTACCGTAATGGATATCCTCTACGATGCCTGTCCTGTCGGCACGTTCATCAAGCTCAAGGGCGGACGTTGGTGGCAAATTGACGAAAAGACGGCTCGTGAAAAGGTCGGAGCTCATTTCCGTGACGGCCTTGCGGATACCTACAAGTCCAGTGCCAAGAGCAAGATTGCCCGACGACGAGACCGGGAATTGGCGCGTCGACGCAAGTCCAATGCCTCTGCAATTAGTGAGGCTAGTAGTACTGCTGCCGAACGCCGTGGCTCCGACTCGAGCATTGCACAAGTCACCGTCGCGTCGGCTGACGTCTCGGTTGCTTCTTCGTCTTCTTCCTAAGCTTGCTTCCCACACCACGGGGCGGGCTCCTTCTCTTCTTGCTTGGCAGTACGGTGCGGTAATCCATACATACATCCATGTATCTTCGACGGGGAAGACTTGCGACTGTATTACCGTACCTGGCTGAGCCAGAATGAGGACGAGACAAAACGGACGATAGATGCCGGCTTCCACGGCCAACTTCACTCTCTTCCTGCTTCATCCCTCCCTTTCTCGAGACGATACTGTACCTTCTAAACGAAACGATACGAGACGATCCAATACGTTTCCATCCATCACCACGTATACATGTACGATTTCCCATGCGTGCTGGTTGTCTGTATTAATTTTCTACTATTGACGGAGTACTTTTAGTTCAACACGGTTACTACCAAACAAGTCATCATTGTACATGTAGTGTACTTGTTAATGTTTACGTATAGACATGTACGACAGCACGGAGCCGTCCAAACCCCAATCAGGCCAATTCGTACGTGGCCGCTGTATCCTTGAACTTCATCGCCACCAGGTTTCATACGGATCTAGCAAAGTTGCGGTCTCAACATGGCCTCATCCCTAATAAGAGAGACAGTGGAGCATGCATGTATGCACCCTACCGGTATCGCATCGTACATGCAAAAATCCAACAAACAAACAAAGCTTTCCCCCATCCATGCAGCACCGTCCCATCGAGTACGGTACAGACCAGGCCCCACTTCTAGTAGGCTGGCCAGCTAGCTCGATAGTCTGCAATCCGTTCGACTCAATCCGTTCGGAGCACCGTCCCATTGAGTACAGAGTGCACGGTACGTACTACCAGGCCCCACTTCTAGGCTGGCTAGCTGCTGGGTCAGCTAGCTAGGTAGAACTCGCTAGCTAGTCCGCAATCCGTTCCACTGCCTCAATTCGTTCGAAGCGGCAGCGGCGCCGCACTGGTCAACTGGGACGTACTGCCACTGTCATCACTTCCGCTGTTACCACCGCCAGCACCACCACGTGACGACGATGCCATGAGCGAAGCACCAAAGGACCGAAACTCAGCCAATTGAGTCGTCAAGTCTCCACTGCCCAAGACATCCGTCGCCGTATTGTTATTATTGTTCGTCGTGGTCGTCGTCGTTGTACTGTCAAACAACTTGAGTCGATGATGCGGCGCGGGAGCACATTTCTGTGCAAAGGATGCCACGGCAGCGGACGACGATCCCAAATCGTAATAGGCATCGACGGGTGGTGGTACACCAGTTGTATTGGTATGACTACTCATGGTCGTCGTTGTCGTCGTTGGAGGCGCCAAATCTTCGACGGCAAAGGGCATGTCTTGAAACAATTCTTCTTCGTCATCCTGAGTCGCTTGGATAACGGTATCGTTAATGTGGCTGTTGTGATGGTTGCCCGCTTGCGCCGATCCCATCATCATCATCATCATCATGGCCGATGATTGTCCCCCACTCATGGCTAAAAAGGAAGCCGGTGGTCTACCAAGACTATTCAGCATGGGATTACTCGTAGCGCTTGTAGTAGGAACTTGTTGTTGTTGTGTCATCATGATGGAAGCCCCTTGTTGAAAAGGACTGCTGTGTAACAAATCGAGTGACGTCATGGGCGGTTGTTCTTGTTGCGGTGGTTGTTGAGGTGCTTGCTGCTGTGGAGATGGGTGCTGTTGTTGCTGCTGTTGCTGTGCTGCTACGGGTGGCGGCGGTTGTGCAAATCCCATGGGTCGGGTGGGAAACGGTGGTGCCGCAGCCATATTCCGCGGTGGCAACAAGGCCGCCGTGTTGACCGGCGTGGTTCCAGTAGCCGTTCGTAAAAAAGCGCCCCCTGTCGGCGGTGTTCCGACAATGGGACTCGTACCGAGTCGTGTCCCCGGACTACTGCCAAGTCGTCCTCGAGCGGGCGAATAACTCTGTCTTGCGAGCAGTGGTTGATCGGTGGGAGACGCTGGCAACGCAATGGGTACATTGGTGGAAGGCCGAATTTGATTCCAAGAAATATGATTGTTGTAGGCATATCCATATTCCGTATTGTTGTTGTTATTGTTGTTGTTGTTGAATTGTGGTGGCGCATGATGCAATGCCGCCCTTCGTTTTTCGACTTGCTCGTCATTTTCGATTGGCGTCGTTTGGTTGTTATTGCTGCTGTTGTTTGCAGTACCATTAGTAGTATTATCATTGCTGTTGTCATCGAGTAGTGCCAAACTCAATCCACTCATGATGCGTTCGGGTTTTTCCAATTCGGCCTTGGTCGGCATGGTTTTGGTAGTATTATTGTGGTTGTGGTTGTTATGGGCATGGGCATTCTTATCCATTTGCTGCAATTGTATCCTTGCAGCAGCTGCCGTTTCCGGAATGCCGAGGGATGTATTGCGTCGTTGAATATAATGGTGATGATGATGATTGGCATGTTCTTCCTGATGGCTGCTATTGGATCGATGCATGAGGTGTCGTGGAGCATGATACGTATTGTTGGGGTACTGCAATGACGTTGGCTGATTTTGTTGCTGTTGTTGTTGATTGTATGGCACTGTCGGATTGTAATGATGATTGTTGTGATGATGATTATTGTTGTTGTGAGCCTGCAAAAAATAATTTCCTCCTGCCGGTGCGGATTGTGGCACCATGGCTTGGTGTTGCTGCTGCTGCTGTTGCTGTCCAGTATGCAACTGATCGGTACTGGCAGTGCGTGGAATGGCCATGGGTGCCGTAGTATTTCGTAGAATGGGCCGTGCCGTAGTTCCATTATCGGATTGTTTCCAAAGGGGTGCCTTGGCAGGATGCGTGGGTGGCAAGTAGGCTTCAATGTACGTTTTGGAGGCATAATAGACAGTCCATGCCAATTCTCCATAGGGCGTGACAACGGTGGATGGTTGTTGTTGGCGCAAGTAGCCTTGCAATTCTTCCTTGTGTGGAGTATGGGGTGTTGTAGTTGAGGTTGTGGGAGTGTAAATGGAGAATTGCAAAGGCGGCATTCCCATGGCACCACAACTGGGATGCTGCAGTGCTTGTGCAGGTAGAAGTCGAGACGAGCAATACAGATTGCGGAGCCAAATGACAATTTTTTTGCAGACATGTCGTAGTTGGACAATGGGATCATTGCTATTCGTGTTGCTGTTGCGCTTGTGGTTGTCATAAGTGTTGTTGTTGCTGTTGCTATTGGCAGTCTGATACTCCAAACACCAACGTTCCACCAATTCGTTCTGGTTGGTCACTGGATTGTGATAGTACAAATCCAAACGCAGAGGAACGTGAAGAGCACGGCGCCATCGTTGGAGGATTTGACTGAAATAAATAGAAATAGAAATAGAAATAAATAGAAATAGAAAACAAACAAAATCATAAGACACACTAGGTCAGATCATTTTTCCATTTTCTTTTCATATTTTTTCATTTTGGTTGTTTTCTTACCGCACATGTGCAATTTCTGGCACCATGAGATTGAATCGACTGCTGCCATTATGCTGTTGGTTATTGTTGTTGTTATTGCTGTTGCTATTAATAGCAGTCCCTCCAAAGGCGGATAGAGCGTACGGCGAAGGATGGGTACTGCCAACGGTAGGTCGCGTACGTCCTTGCACGATAATCTCGGCTGCTTTCGACATGGCTTCAAAGATCACTTGATCGCATTTCGCGCGAGGGCCATTGTCCATATTATTATTACTCATACCAGAAGTAGAAGTACTTGTAGTAGTACTCGTAGTAGTAGTGTTGTTGTTGTTGGGAGGTTGCAGCAGGAATGACGGCTGATTGTGATTGTAGGAGGTCATCTTCCTTCTTCCTTTCTTCTTCTTCTTCTTATGATTGGCTTCTTAAGACTTGACTTAGCTGATGCACTGCTGTCTTATCTTATCTCTTATCTTCTTGTGCTATTAGCTAGCTAAGTAGTACTCACTCGACTTGATGGTCCTTATATCCAGCTATATATCCAGAGCTCTATCCAGTCATATAATAGATCGATTGTGGATGCAATTGGCGTTGCTGCTTCCCCGTGTTTTTGTTCTTCCGCTTCTGCTGCACATGTGATGGATGCATGGGTTCGCTTGGGCGGGAGGAAGCTTTTCGGCCGTCATTTCATTGGATCATTGGATGCAGTAGGGTTCAGGAAGTCACTCAATGAGTCACACCAAACTGCTTCCCACAACTCCCGCGGGGCTTCTTTGTCTAGTTTACAGACAAGATCCGTTGTCAACTGCAACTCTGCATGGACGGTGTGCATGACAGTGACACACCCACATGCCTATATCGTACCATCACAATTAACATGACAGCCAATCCAATCAAATGATGTGATGGCTGGCTATACGGTACCAGCTGGCTCTAGCTATTCCTTCTTACTGGTGGGGGGATACTGTACGGGTTGTCCCTGAACAATTTTAAAAGACAAGGTTGATCCAATCCTGTGGCAGCCAGCCAAGATGCAACAATGTTAACCCAAGTCATCCTAACTTTCCCGTTGAACCTGATATCTAGTAGTACCTTGGAGATACGTATAGAGCAACTTGGTCTGCTGCCTGCATTGGAGGCGACATGACGGTGCCACAACATATGACAGCCAAAGTCGACATCCGAGTATAGCTAGCTACCGATAGCTAAACTATAGCTAGTAGAGAAGCGAGACAGGAATAAGCAGGGCTTTGTGAGCATCCAGCCAAAGTGCCAACCGTACCCGTACCCTTAAGCTACCGGTACCTGGTCCTAGTAGCTACTAGCCAAGAGGTGGCTTCAGCAAATGAATAAACTTTATCACTATAAGTTAAGAATTTTATTCCTAAAGAGCCGAGAGCTGAGAATCAATAGTGACAGGAAGAACAACAGCAAAACTGTCAGCTCCTCCAGGTGCCGACACCAGGAATACTGTTCAGCTCTCAAGCTTTTTCAAAGTGGTGTCCCTTCTCGATTCGATTCGATCCAAGACAAACTAAACCGCCTCAATGCTCAAGATTTTGGCACTGGCTCTTGAGCAACTCACAGCTGGCTGGTAACCAATAACATTGCTGCCTTCCAGATGAGCTCGCATATCGGAAACTGCCACAATGGTTGCTCCGCCATTGACACAGATGGACAAAGATCCATTGTCAGCGTTGCCCTCTGACAAATCAAGAGTCAAAGTGACATTGGAAGCTTTTCCAAACTTGGCAGCCGCACCAAGTGAAGAACCCATTGCACCTTCAGATCTCTCACATCCCAAGTAACCATACACTCCCCAACAACCCTTTTGATCGCCACCAAACAAACCTGTTGGACGGAGAGTTTGTGTTGATTTTTTCACACCAAGCCAAACTGGAGCAGTTTGCTCCTCCTTCGTAGCAACTGTGTAGACAGTCCACTGATACTTGTGACCCAATACAAACGGATCCACATCAAAATAATCACTCTTCCAACCCGATGAATTCTCAAGAGTGGGGGAGTTGGCATTCTTCCATAGAAAAGGGTAATTAGGCATTGTGGCTTGTTTGGTACTGGGATGGGTACCATGAACATTGAGAGTTTCTTTAATGGGGAGTGTGGGCATCTTCACATCCTTGCTGTTTTGCTTGACAATCTCAATGATATCTTCCTTGGTGATTGTGGAGATCTTGGCTTCTTGAAAGCAGTGATTGAAAACATCAACAACATCATTTGTGGTGAGTGTGGATACGTTGGCTCCGTCAATGCAAATCTGGACAATCTGACAAACATTGTCCTTGGTCAGGGGGGGCACATTGGTTTCTGGTAGGCAAGGCTGGGCAACATCAAGAGTATCGTCCTTGGGGAGTGTGGATGCTCTGTTGAGGTTCTGCAATAGAGTTGGTTGGAGACAGCTACCAAGATAAACCCCAGCCACAAAACAAAAGGCAAGAAGTAGAACGATTTTGCTCATTGTGAGCTGCAGTTCAATTTGCAGGCCTTGCGAATCAAACTTCTTTGACGTGAAGTTACTTCCAGTAAATGGGACAACCTCCAGCATCTGCTTGGTGGTGGGAGTGCTAACATCACGGGAGCTGTGCTGCTTAATCATCTGGAGAACATCTGCCTTTGTGAGTGTAGGCATGTTGTGGTCTTGATTGCTGTACCGGGCATGTTGCTGGACAATCTGGAGAACATCTTCCTTGGCAACTGTGACAATCTGCAGTACATCTTCCTTGGTAACTGTCGCAAGATTGTGGGAATCATAGGCACCGAGCTGAATGTCACCACAAATGTACCCAGCAGCAAACAACGCAAAGGCTATCAATATCCAGAATCGAGATGTTGTCACCGTGGTCTTCTTTGACTCGAATGCGGAATTGCTTCCGAAAAAGTCTCTCACTCTCTTGCAAACTCCATCCCCGGTTCCACTTCCAGCTCGACCGTCGAATCTCATGGTTGTGCCACCCAACGATGAGCGTCCATTGTCCGCAGTAGCGGTCGGCGAGGATGTGCCTGTCATTATCTTGCTTTCTCTTTTTGGTTGCTTTTTTTGTGGGCCGATGGCTTGCACGAGGTACTTCTTGGTCTGGAACTTATGTTCAAGGGTCTTGAGCGTTCAGCAGGTTTTTGTACGCAGACGCTGGCGTTGTGTGAGTGTCCACGGTTGCCGTACTCCTTGCAATGGGCCCAAGAATCGAATCAAGTCTGAACACACGGGACATGTGAGAGGGGTTTGCGTGTGGTGCGTTGTGGTAGTATTAGACTGCATATCGTAATGGTACGGTACGGTACGGTACACTGGTCTCATAGTCAAGCATATCAAAACCAGAAACGTCAGATTCCTTGAACGCCCGCCCTGGCGGACCTCGGGCCTAGCTATAGGATCGTTTGCAATTGTCTGCCCGTGGGGCTTCGCCTTATTGCACCTCTCGTAACATCTGTCTCATTCCTTGTTTCTACTGAAGGGCGAGGAGAGTCAGAGTTGTCAATAGGTTAGCTATAAGGCGATGTTAGAAACTTAGAACGGAAGGATTCGTAGACCACATGTTTGACGAGATACGAAAACTCGATCTCCGGATATCCTGTATGAAGAACGACTGGTCTGTGCATGGTCTATCAATCGCCTCAACAGATTGAGCTACCATAGTAGAAGGAGCTTGCTCCCTTGCAAACTACAGACAAAATCGTGTCAATCAGTTCTCACAAGAATAAGTGCCTCTCCTGAAGTTCTGCGGATGATGTAACCTTGCAGTCGTCTCATCAGTTCTAAAGTCGCACGGACGAGAACGGTGCCGCTTTTTGCGCCCACCACAAATCAGGTGGATGTGATAAAAACAAAAATTAAGAAAGCTTTATTTACCTCAGCTTTAATTAACAAAACATGTGATTGTATAAGCTGCCAGAGTTGGATAAACTATACAGTTCGAGCTGATCCGAAGCTCACTCCGGTTCCGGTTCACAGAGCCCCCCCCCACACTTCCGTCTGATCCGCACCACAAAGGAAGGGAGGAAATCGTCCCATGAGAGCACAAGGAGCTAGCTAAAAGACACGAAGCCCTCTAATGAACTGTATGCCATGATTAATTTTCCGGGTTCTCGAGGACTAATATCGCTCAACGCGAGCCAAAGAAAGAGAAGGAAGCCTTTAAACACCGCGCAACGGTTCTTGATTCTTGAATAGGGCGTGCAGCAAGCGGCAGGAAATGATGAAGCCATCCATGGTCCATCGCCACTTATTTACAGCAATAAACTTTTACATATGCATCTACTTCTTTACCATCTTGTTGTTGAGTAGCAAAGACATAACACAACCTTCCGCATCCCACAATGCAAACGTATTATGACATGAGATCCTGCGTGGTCCCTCATTTCTTTGTCCGCAGACACACCGGTAGACCTGCTACTCCTAATTAGAAAGCACCAGCCCCTGCAAGATCCAAGTCTCCAGTAGCCATGACATCATAGACGCACTGGTCCTTCAGGTCTCCCCAGTGCTCACAGGCCTTGTCTGCTGCTTCCATGGCCGTGGATTCACCAAGACGACGACGTCCAACCTTTATAGCACTAGGCATGATACAAGTAGCTGGATGCTGGGGAAATCGATTGGCCTGAAAGAGCTTGGGCTCAGTTTCCAGAACTTGCCATTCATTTCCAAAAGCATTCGCATCTGACAAGAAAGTTCCGTTGCGGGCATCCCACTTGCCAGAGCCAAACTCTCCCAATAGACCCTTGCTGCTGCCATAATCTTCAAAGCTGGCACCAACAGTCTTGACACTGACAAGGTCCTTGAAGGATTGGATCACAATCTGCTTTCCAGCTCCAAGTTCAATTGTAAACACATCCTGCTTTGAGTTGACCTTTTCATGGTTGATCGTGAACCTGTCAATTGTATCCAACTCCGCATTGGAGATGCCATTCCACATGTAGCCACCATATTCACCAACCTCAAGAACATCTTCACCAATTCGAACAGCCACAGACTCAATGAAGGAATACTGGTAGCGGGCCTTTGTCCTGATGTGGATATCCAATCCAGTTCCTTCCTCAAAGGAGGGACTGCTGAGGAAGACCAAATCACATTCTCCATGGAAGTCGTACCACTTGCCCACCCATGTCTTGAAGTGAGGGTCCCCAGTTCCGGCTCCATCGCAGCCTCCACGATACATACAAGGAGGACACGTGGAACGAGTCCATCGGAAGGATCCACCTTGTCCCCACACTTCATACGTGACATCGACATACAAATCCTCGGCAATCAAGTGAAAGACTTGGATGTGTGTGCCTTGAGAAAACATAAATCCAGGTCCTTGATGTTGACCGGGGATGAAATCATTGCCGTTGTGTGAATCCACAAAGCCCTCAAACTGTGTCTGCGGTAGTGCCGACAGCGAATTCAACACCAGATGGCTCCTGTCGACGAGCTGGAGTTTGGCCATCAACCACATTGAAGATTGCATACCTGTCCCATCTGGCCAGTCGAACACTTGGCGTGATTTCATCTTGGTTTGCCGGGTCGGTCCTATCGGCATAAGGTAGCTTTTGAAAAGTGATGCGAGGACCATTGCAGATTTTGTGAGCAGGCACAAACTCTAAGGTGTACGGAAGCTGGGCCATTGCAAACGGCAGGAACAAGAAAGCAACCAGAAAGTTCATGGCTTTGTTTGAAAATGGATGATCTGGACCACTGAAGGGAAACAAAAGAAAAAATGAGGTGTGTCAACATGAAACCGTGCTATCCTGGATCCTGGGCGTCCCTTTGAGGGCATGTGTGACCGGTCGCAATGCGAAACAACTCGGATGGTCGGGGAAGAAAGCGCTTGTCCCAGTTGCAATAAGAATTAACAGCAGGTTTTGGGAGATTATTGAGATAAAGAGACTCGTAGCCTTTCATGTCCTTCCCAAGAAGACACATTCCACAACAGTTACTGTACCCGGACCATGTTCAAGGTAGAAGGGGTTTAGAGTAGGGAAATTATCTACGGAAGCCAGCCGGGGCCAGGCTTAAGCAAAGAACAGTCGAAATTCAGGACTAGGTTCTGAGGGATCAGGGGCAAGAAATTGAGGACCATTACGGGGGGCAAAGGGTTTGGCTTTGCGGGATCCACGGAGACATAAATGGGTAGCTTTCACAAGGGCAATTGAGATACGGGTCTGCATGAAGAACATCATTTGAGAGTAGGAAAATTGAGTTTTGGAGGCAGTAGCAGAAGCAAGGCGTTGTAAGAGAGTCTTGGCTTGAGGGGCAAGCATGCCATCCACTGAAACAACAAAGGGGTGCAAGCCCTCACTCTACTAGATAGCTCTAGCTAGCGAGCTATGCATCTAGCTGGGGCTGGATCTTATCAGCATTGCCCTTGCTCCACAAGCTACAATACTTTGTGCCTCCGTGGTTCTAATATGAGTTCCTGTGATTGTACCGCCCTGGCCTTCTTGGCTAAATCTCTTGCCTTTCGCTTTTTTTTAGTTGCTGGTTCCCTAGCTTCCTCCCTTCCTTCTCTTCTGCTCTGTTATGGGATCCCTCGCTCACTCTCACGGCTGCACTCACCGTCCTCCTGGTTCCTTCCTAAGCGGATACCGCACCCCTGCTGTGAGCAAATGAGGGTACGCTATGGAAGGACCCCGCTGATGAGATACTTCGATATCAAGACAATCGATAAAGCAGCACCGGATAAAAAAGAAATGCTGTCTCAGCTTCAAGGAAAGCCAGCCGCCGAAGCTCCAGCAGGAGATCACAATGATCCATTTTCAACACAGCCGGCTGATCCCACCATAAAATACGGGGCAAGAAACAGCACTGCATGGCGGCAGAGGGAAACATCCGTCGCAAGTCCACTAAAGGGACGAACCTTCACCAATTGCATGAAGATACCGCAACGACCCTGATTCACGCCAGGTGTGTCAAAGATCCAACAAGACGAGCAATGATTCAAAGCAACTCGCACAAGTATGGATATGTACCCGGCAAGCTTCAACACAAGACAGGTAGAGAAGCAGACCCGGTGTCTCGAACAACCGCCTCGACGGACGGATGGCCAAAACCCTTGCACTAGTTCCTCTTCTGTTCGTGTCCTTATGGTTCTGCTTTACGAGAGATGCGACAAAAGACCACTTCCGAAGGGAACACCAACTCGTCATCTGGTCCGTCTCCAACCTCCACGTGCTCTTTGCCCCACGATTGAAGGAGTTTCCAAACCGCCTGACAGTCACTCTTGTCAGTGGCCATGGGCAAGAAATTCAACAAGGTCGCCACACTGGGAAATCGGATTGGAATGGTGCGAGTTTCAAAAGATGACAACTGCACAGCCACATTCTCGACTTTATCCACAATGCACTGAAAGTTCTCCTTGCGAGACATTGTGAAGGAACCTCTGGGAGATTGTGGGTTGCCATCATCTTCGTCTATAATCCCCAACTCGCAGATATCTTTGGTCGAGTCTGCCGATCCCTTCCATTTCCCAAACGTCTTGATGGCTCTCAGAAATCCCACTTTGGATTGCTGCCCCCAAGTCACCAACAGCAAATGAGGAGCCATTTCCAAGAAAGCAGTTACCAATTCCACACGACGTGGAAAATCCACATAATGCATAACAAAGGCGGATACCACCAAATCCAAACTAGTGGTAGTTGTAAGGCCTGCGATTTGAGCCTTGAAGTCCACCATGGAAATATCGCGACGAACATGGTGAAACACAATGCGATCTTGTGCAGATGCTTCTTCGGCCCGCTTTTTGGCAATCTCCAGCATCGGCTTGGTAGAGTCGACACCCAGAACCTTTTTCATGCCAGAGATTCCCTTCAATAGTGTCAAGGCTGGTTCTCCTGGTCCGCATCCATAATCCATCAGACACCGAGGAGGATCAGTGGCGCCGTCCAGTACCTCGGCGACCGCCTTGTAAATGGGGTCAAAGCTGGGCACCAGCACTTTGACATAAGAGTCCGCTAACACAGTCCACTCATCTGCTGCCTCTTCCTCGTCTTCTTCTGATTTGGCCCTCTTGGATGGGGGCTCTCCTCCTTCCTCCTTGCTTTCCTTGGTGTCGGACATGGTCTCTCCTCACTAACAACTCGTTACGTCGAAAATAGAAGTACAGCAGCAGGAGGAGTGTGTTGGTCTATAGTGTTGTCGCGGCTTTGATCTGCTCGATCTTCCAAAAAAATTCATATGCCCCCTGGGTCGTCTCCGTTTCCAGTACTAGTTTAACTTGTCTACTAATACAGGATAATGGTGAATAGAATCGAATGAATCATGTGGCTTATATTTAGGGTTTAGGTTTTG
>CAICTM010001537.1:0-27309 GCA_903772945.1 Seminavis robusta
CCCTATTCATACTAGTTGTGATCGATGAACATCTCTCTAGATATTTACCAGCGTGGCAGCTTCCACGCTACTAGATAATGCTAGACGAATTTCCACGCGTTCCGTTTTGGATCTGGAGTGAGTAGGATTGCTACCGCAACTTACTCTATCACACCGTACAGTCTCCCGCGGAAGTCAGATCTACGATCTTTTGTTTGTCTCTCTCTTTTGATTAGTTTTTCATAGCTTCTAATCCTCTCATACTTCATTCTCTCAATCTCAAAACAACTCGAAAGAATCTTTACACTGCTACTTTTAGCGTAGTGCAGTACACAGC
Source organism: Seminavis robusta (assembly GCA_903772945.1). Classification (NCBI taxonomy): domain Eukaryota; phylum Bacillariophyta; class Bacillariophyceae; order Naviculales; family Naviculaceae; genus Seminavis; species Seminavis robusta. Next base: position 317 of record CAICTM010001537.1, read on the forward strand.
TCAAAATCCTGAGGTTTCAAGGGCCAGATTCGGATACAGTCAAACTTTCGCTCAAAGTGTCCAGATTTGGTACACAGCTCAGAATCGGACGCAATTCTAGTTATCGTCGGTATACAGCTCAAAATCCTGAAGTTCAAGGGCCAGATTCGGTATAGCTCAAAATCCTTTTTCGCTCAAAGGTCCAGATTCGGTACACAGCTCAAAGGGCCAGATTTGGTACACAGCTCGAATCTGTTCAGACTGATGGGTTCAAGGCCGATTGGTTAGCCAAAATTGGTTAAGGTCCAGATTGGTACACAGCTCAAAATCCTAGATTGGCCAGTCGGAACGTCAAAATCTGGGTTCAAGGGCCAGATTCGGTATACAGCTCAAAATCCTGAGATTCAAGGGCCAGATTCGGCTCACAGCTCAAAATCCATTTTCACCAGGTGTCTCAACATCCAGTCAGACCAACGTTCAGTCAGCAAAAAATCCGCCTCGGCTGAACAGCCAATCAGCTCAGGAACAGTCCAAGCGCCTCGGCTGAACAGCCAATCAGCTCAGGAACAGGTCCATCCGCCTCGGCCGAAAAGCCAGTTTTACTGAGATTCAAAACCTCAAAATCCACCTCGGCTGAACAGCCAATAAGCTCAGGAACAGGTCCAAGCGCCTCGGCTGAACAGCCAATCAGCTCAGGAACAGCTCCATCCGCCTCGGCCGAAAAGCCAGTTTTACTGAGGTTCAAAACCTCAAAATCCGCCTCGGCTGAACAGCAATCAGCCTCAGGAACAGGTCCATCCGCCTCGGCCGAACAGCCAATCAGCTCAGGAACAGGTCCATCTGCCTTGGCCGAAAAGTCAGTTTTCCTGAGTTCAACACCTCGAAATCCATTTTAGCTCAAAGGGCCGGATCTGGTACACAGCTCAATATCCTGAGGTTCAACACCCAATCAGCCCAAAGGCCGGATCTGGTACACAGCTCAAAATCCTGAGGTTTCACACCTCAAGATCCGCCTCGAATCAGCCAAGGAACATACCTGCGTTACTAGCCAACTACCAAATCCATGGCAGGTTGACCATGGTGATCAGACTCCATGACAGCATAACCGCAATGGTCGCATTGATGGCTTGCTGACAGGAACCTCCCAGTCATTGGGTTCCGAAGCCTGTCCATCATAGGACTCTGACTTCATTTTCACTTGCGGAAGTTTGTGTTAGTGAATGACAGGCCAGGTTGTGTCTTAAGCATGGCCGGCTGTTTGTGTTAGTGAATGACTGGCCAGGTTGTGTCTGAAGCATGGCCGGCTGCCACATCAGCCGAATGTTCCTCCAAGCATGGGTTCCAAACTTGGCCGACCAACAGAAGAGAATCATAAAAATTGAAAGGTGGGTTGTATAACTGCATGGTACTTCTTTGTAGACGAGATGGGTATGTTGGTGTCGGTCAATTCTACCGGGGTGGGAGGGGATGCACCTGCCTCGTTTACACTCGCTCTGCGATACTACTGTGAGGGGTTGTTGATTGCATGAGTGAGGCTGCTTGGGGTTTGCCTCTCGCATTGGGTCTGGATATGGTGGTGGTTATGGAGACAGGGTGGCATACCGTCTCAGCAGTTTTGAGTATGTCTCTGCACGTGTGCATCGCTCTGTTGAGAAGGGCACATGCGCATAGCTTCGGATCTCTCGATACTGGGTATGGGCGCAGTGGATGTGCCAGGCCTGGACCTCGCTTGCAGGACCTGGTTCTGTCTCTGTTTGCACATACGCCAAGATCGCTCAACTCTGCGTGGGGACCCCACCAAATTAGCTCCATTTTCTGCCGTCAAGAAGGGCTCGGGGCAAGGTGGATTTCTTGTATGCATTACCCGGGCATCATCTTGGCTTTACCTCGGTTCCTAATTGCACGTGGCATTTGTGTCACGGGCGGGAAGGCTTCAGCAGTAGGTGTCTAGACTTCCTCAACATGGCAGCTAGTCTGAGCGTTTGTAGATGGCAACACAGCTTATGGCCCAGTGTCAGTTTCAGTTCCGCTGATTTTACATCATGACCTGTCTCTGCCTGTGGTTATCTTGTTGGGTAGGTGGGTGCGGTGCTGGTCAAGTAATCTGTGGACACCGATGGGGGAGCTGGTCATGGTCGCATTTATTGTGCCATACACTGCTGCTCATCTGCTGGAGGATTGCCAGACACATCCCTCCATTCACCCCGGTTGGAGATGGCTTTGGAACGGGGAATGATTGAGATGATCTTGGAAGATGGCTATGGAGAATGATCGAGATGATCTTGGAAGACGGCTGGTAATGACTCTTTCCTCCCCCTTTGCTAACACAGCGTTCTTTGTTTCTCCCTACCTTCCTATACAAAAAAACCACCCCCTTTTTAGGCTCATGGGAGCGATGAAGGAGACAAAGATAATTGCCCTAACATGGTTTCCTTGGAATGCAAAAGCCGATGTAAAAGCCAATGGAGAATTTTTTATCGATACACCCTTAACCCTAAAAGCATAGGATCCAATGTATTGGATCAAAGAAACCGATATCCATGTTTCGCTCACTTCTTCTTTCCATGTGGCTGCGGTTGTCGGAAGAAACTTCTTGTCTCGTCAGAAGTTCCACTTTGGACAGTGAAAGCAGACCCACCAAGTGAAAGAGAGCCTCTCACTGGCCGGAAAGATAGACGCAACGTATACCTTACGAGTGAAAAAGGGTCTTCCGATACGTTTCTGAGGAAGAACTTTTTGGTTTGTCGCCAAGATGGATGGTGGGAGAAGAAAGTCCCAACGGATCCAGAAGAATGGTTGCAAAAATCTGGTGACCTTCCCCGTGAATTGCCCAAATCCTAGTTGTACCCATATTTGCATAAGCAAGAGTTCATTGCAGCGTCATGCCAATGCCAACCCAGAGTGCTGTAGGTTGGTGTCAACCAACCAATGGAACATTCTGATGTCGGGTAACACTGCGGAAGGTGTGTCTGTCTGTGAAACAGCATTAGAAGGACAGGTTCCGGTCCAACCAAGGGACGATTGCACGGGCCTTGCTGAAGCAAACCCTGATGATGATCAGGAAAGCCTAGATGAGAATATCAACTTCGACACGAATGACATCATGGATGACACGGCGATTGTGGATCATCTTTCCTTCGACCCACCTCCTACCTTTGGCCCTGCGTATCTGCAGAATATGTTTGGGAAAGAGGGTAGCCAGAGTTACAATCAGGATTCATACAAACTCATGTCGGCAGAGAGAAGAAGTGATCTTGATCTTGATCTGTTGGAGATTATGAAGGATCTCCCCGCTGTAGGGTACAAGAGAGTTCGTGATTGGCGTTACAAGTCTGAGCACGTTTACAAGCACACTATGGATCACGATAGCTACACCAAGAAGGAGAGGACCGCTGTGGTTCAAGAAATAGAGGCAGACTACAACATGGATAAGTGCCACCCTATCACAAAGACTGTTAAGCTGCCCCACCTTGGAATTAACGTGAACCTCACAGTTAACTCATTTGCCGAGCAACTCATGCGACTCCTGAGCGACCCTGCCATGATGGACGAATCTAAATTGTTGATTGACCCAAAGGATCCTTTCAAGAAATCAATACTGGGAGGAGATGACGGGTGTCTGGGAGAGATCAATACAGGATCGGTATTCGTTGATGCTCACAAAAGGCTCTGCACAGAGAAAAACGATATCCTTGCCTCAATTATTTTTGGTATGGACAAGGGGGGAAAGCTTACATTGGAGCCTTTGATGTGGACTTCTAGTTTGTTCACCAGGCTCCCCCGGATACCTGATCCGTACCCTCAAAGAGGACCACTTCTCCAACATTTCCAAGTACATCTCCCTCATGCTGACATTCGAGGCTTACGTGAAGATGACAAGTATTCTATTGACAGCAATTGTGTATACCACGAAGATGGTGAAGGTAATGTTCACAGGTCTAGTTCACGCTTTTCCAAAAGACGAGGGTACTGGTTGGGCGACCATTAAGAGTCATTTGATCACCCACCATCCACATGGTGGAGGACCAGGTCAGATTTGGCAGCTTGGGGAGTGTGGACAGTGGACCTTTCGAGCATGGACACATCTACCACATTAAAAAGCCAGGTAGCGGCACTCAGAACAGAGTCCACAGCTTCAGTACCCAAGTTGGAATGCAGGCACACTACAATAGTGTTGTCGACCGTGCAAGCAAGGATCTTCATTCCTGCCGAGAGAATGTCGATACACAGTTGCAGGACGGTATCAGTCCAGCTTGGATAACTGTCACCGCGGATGCCGTCTACAAAAGTTCTCCATCAAGCAAAAAGGGGAAGAATATCGAAGCCAAGATCCCAGATTTCCTGGAGGGCAGTATAACCAAGACTGATATGCTCAACCTGATTCGTGAGAAACTTCTTCCCTGCATCGAAAGTGATTCCATTTCAGTTCATGTGACGTTTGTGAAGAACGGTGTGCGGGTTATGGGACCGAAGGGGCGTCGGAAGGCAGCCTTGGGCACTGGTTGATCGCAATAAGGTAATCAAGGGAAATACAGAGACTCACCAAATTGGAATGCACCTTCTGTTTGCCGTGTACATCCCAGAACTGTTGCCCGGTGTTACCATTCCATTCGATGCTGGAACATCTGTGGCAGGCAAGGGGTACTATTGTATCACACACACAGTTGAGAAACCCCTGTCGGAAACTGGAGATGGCTGTGACTACAAATGGGGTTACGGCACACTTGCAGAACAGAACCAGCGCCTGATCCATGTATCAAGGAAGCGGCTGAATCCAGACGGGAAACTCTCTGTCTGTGCATACTCGATTGATCTGGTTAGTCGTCCTTTGGCTGGTGTGAAGAATCCCAACCCGGAGCACACTGAGAAAACCAACCAAGAATTCTATTACTTTATTGTTGGCCAGCACAAGTGGGGTGACCTCTTCATTGACACCTCTCGAAAGGATGAGAAACCGTCCAAAGCAGAAAGGGAGGATTGGAACAGCTTCCTTGCTGGGTACGGATGCGATGGCGAAGAAGTTGAGGAAGGAGAGACTACACAAGAAGAAGACAGCACACGGGAACACACGTTGGAAGATGACTCAGATGATGGCACGGACAATGACGAAGAAAACAACACGGAAGGGAATGGATCAGACAATAGTCCAGGGTCGAGCCACGGGTCCACATCCCAAGCCAGCCAATCCTTGAAGACTCCAGCGTCTCACTCTGCTGGTTCTTTCCAATCCAGTAGAGGCTCCTCGGGCGCTCACTCCAGGTCATCCGCAAATGCCTCTCCGGTTGTTGCGACCAATTTTCGGATTTCCGGGCCAATCATACTGCAGAGCAGTGGCAGCGAGTCCTCTTCAGATGAAGAGAGGTCTGTCTGAAAGCAAAATATAGCGGACTCGATACACAGTCAGCAATGGCGGCCAATGATTGCTTTGACAAAAGAAAGAAGATATGTTTGTAATGCATGTGAGTAAAAGAAGTGAAAAAGGACAGAGAGATCCCATAGGTGGCAAAACAGAGTAGTTAACACATGCAAAATCACCCCCGGACCAAAAATGCACTCTTCTTCGTAGCAGGGAATCCTTTGTGTCCCAAAAGCCTTTGCTTTTCTCTGTTGCAATAGGTTTTCCTGTTGTCCCAGATCCCGTTTTTGACAAAAAAGTGAGGTCATTTTTCTTTCGGTGGCTAGAAACTCTATGGAGGTTCGAATTGGCTCACAATTTCTTTCATCTCTAAATTGTCGTCCGTCGGGCTGGTTTTACCTCATTTTCTTGCTGCTTTGCGTGACAAGTTTCTTAAATGGAGACCGTGTGGCGGGTTTTTTGCCGCCTACCCTGCCGAGATTGGAGCCAGGAAAACACAAGCCTGGAGGGAGGATACATGAGCTCATTTTTTACCGACGTGCACCATGGTTGGAGCAACAAAACACAACAGCGCTTCCAAGAGGGGCAAGGTTTCGACATCCTCTCGAGGCAAGGATGATGGTAAAGGTCAGGATGAAGGTATGGATCCGAGTCGAGTTTTGAACAAACTTAACAGGGAAGTCTCAAGAAACAGTCCGAGTTTTATGAGAAGAAGGTCCAGCAGTTCAGTGCTCGTGTGGACCAAGAGGACAGTGACGACATGGATATGAGAATGGAGAGATCACTGGTTTCAAGCGGCTGGTGAGCACAAAAGGCTGCTGAACAACGCCAAGTCACCATACAGGACAAGACTCAAAAAATGTGAGTTTTATGCTTCCTATGTTGAAATGCTGCTTTTGGTGGGTGACTGAACCTTTGTTTTCTCGCTTATTGTGTATCGAATTAGTGTATTTTCTATAGGGGTCTATAATCAAGCTAAAGATAATAGAGGCACCACTCCACCCACAATTGATGCCATTTTGAAGGCCCTCGGTAGGCAACCAAATGGTTGCGGGGAAGATAGTGAATACGACCGTGATTGCGTGGATTTCTTCTTCCGGGTCGGGGTTGCTAGCCAACAGACCTGCATAGAGGGAGAGGGCATGATTGAGAATACAACCAGGGGGCTGCTTAAGGGCAAGTGGGTTTCTACTATGGCAACAGCTGCTCTCTTCGTAGAACTGGCAAGCGACACCAGGAATATTTTGTACAACCTGGAAGTGAAGAAAAGGCAGGAGAACAATCGAGAACTAGGTGAACGGCTGCACGAAGCGTAAAAAGGGATTCACCAAGGACAATGCAGCCCATGCTTCAAAGATGTACAAGAAACACCTAGCGTACTTCAAACACGTTGCAAGCATTCCCCAAAAACTCCAATTGATTGGAAAGTGGGAAAATAAGATTGGATTGAGGAAAAGCCGTGGAGAAAGCTTGGCTTCCAAGAGGTCTCTCGAGCACAGCAAAGCCCTTGGTTCACACAAAAAGCATTGTTCCCTTGAGCTGGGTGAGGATGACGAAGATGATGGGTTGGGTTTGTTTCTTTTCCCAGGTTTGATTAAGAAAGATGATAGTACGACTGCTTCCATGTCTACCACCACCACTTCAACAGACAGCAGCGAGAGCGGGCGCAATTACAGTGCCACAGGTGCTTCTAGTACTGTTGATTTGAACCAACCATTGTCCGAACTTGGTACAGGTGTTGGTTTCAGTGCCGGAACAGGTTCTATTCGTGCCATGCAACTTTAGACTTAGCACCTAATACTTATTATAGCATTGCGATAAATTACTTTGACCGAATCATGTTCTACAAAATTTCTGGTTAGCCGTCCTATCCAATACGGACGCCGAACATCGCGATAGGATGATGTTCCACTACCATTCCGCTTGTGCTCCACTTGCTTTTCCTAAGTGTGACATTGATAGTTTGATGTTTGACTTCGTTTTAGGATAGACTGTGAGTTGATACAGGATGTGAGACATTTTCCCATTTATGTTTGCCTACTAGTTTCGAAGCTTCTCTCATCATTTAAATTTGTGGAAAAGCCTCACTTAATGTTTTTCATTGGTTGTAGAAGTAGGGCCTTAAGAGAAAAATCGGTTCCACAAGGGCCTTAAGAGGAAACATCGGTTCCATAAGTGCCTTAAGAGAAAACATGGTATACCAATGTTTTCCAGTTGATGTATCGTATCGTTCCACTATGTTCCAAACATCCTAAGCCCACCGTCAGAGGATGTATGAGTTATCGATACACGATGTAAAAAGCCCATAGGATTTTTCAGATGCATCAAGGCTATGGTGAGGCACATGCTGGAGTGGTAGCGCAAGTCCTTGGCAAGCCTGGCACCTCACGCAGCGGACAAACAGTGTTGGTGGTAGATGTCGATCGAATCCGTCCAAGGGCTTATGTTCATCGACACAAGATGCATGATCAAGCGTGGACGCTGAAAGGCCCAAGTGAAGTTCGAATGATCTGGGAACAGCTGAAGCCATTCATCGAGCACGATGAAAACACTGATCCAAAAGACCGGAAGCCCATTATCTTCTCTGAAAAACCTCATTTCATATATGGGATAACTTCTTCTCCGGTGATGTCATCATGGACTTCGCTGCAGAAGAAGGCTTCGGCATCACCATGACATGCAGGAGAGATCGGCTACCCAAAGGTGTACCAACCAAATATTGGTGTAAGGAGAAGACTGACAGCTCAGCCAGACCTCGTGTGGCACGCTATGAGAAACCCATCTTCGCGGTAAAGAAGACAGGTGACTCCTTGATGCAATTTACATCGTTCCAATCCACAAGTTCATGCATCTAGTGTTAATGCTCTCAATGAAGTAGACCTCTACGTGCGGAACAAGCAGCGCGGCAGGGGCAACAACAAGTACTCTTGGTTCATAGAGATGAATGACGCTCGGCAGCTCTATTTGAATTTCTACAACGGTGTCGATAAACTGGATCATCTAATTCACAACTGTAACATGGGCTACCGGTAGGCAATTCAAATTTGAATTTTGTTGGGCCTGTTAACTTCGATTGTAACTACATTGCAGCTGCTGGAAGTATTGGCACTCCCCAATGATACATGCCAAAGCGATGAAGTCGACTGTTGTTGTTGCTTACGAAATGTACCTCGAAACCTGTGAGGGCAAACTCCACTGTCATGCTGATTGTCGTATTAACAAACCGGTTTCCTTCTATCGATTCAGAGAGAAGCTAGCAAAGCAAATGCTCGCTTATGCCCCTCGAAACTGCAAGTATCTTGGCGATGAGAAGATGAGCGATACCACCACAACCAACAAATCCAAGAGGCCTGGATCGAAAACTCCTCCTCCACGGCGTCGTCCTGCCGATGATGAGTTAACAACTGCTTCTGGTGTCACCACGGATGAAATGGCAGGCAACAACCATGGCGATCGATTGTGCGGATTTATCACTCCTCTCCTTGAGCAATATCAGGCTTGTCAGACAATGCCGGCCAATAAGAAGCTGAATTGTGTCTTCTGCGGAAAGGCTTCTTATCAGAAGTGCGCTGTTTGTGACAAGCCCATGCACAAATTCGCGAGTAAGGAAGGTGACAACAGCATCCCCTGCTTCTTCCACTACCACAACACCGCCGCCATGGGATTGGCAAGAGATGATTGGCGGGTAACCAACAAGCGTCTCAAAGACTGGACGTATCCATCAGCTTCCGATTTCGAAGATAACGAAACTCAAATGAGGCGTTTGCTCAATGAGATGCGCAGCAGTGACAATAACTCAACTGGTGGCAGAACCTCTGATAGCGGCAACAACAGCAATACCACTGACGGTCAACAGTCGGCATCCACCAACACAACCAACGTAAACAACGGCGGAGATGATACAATGACTCCCTAACAGTGTCATGGAAACGAGAACTCTACTCTTTCATAGTAGCTACTGCTTAGTAGTGTTGCCTTCTATTTGAATCGCTGTAGCAACCTACTAGTAGTTGTAGTTACGTAGCAGCGGCAGTGAAAATGGGAGCCACCACTGCCACGTAGTGGCAATGAAGAAGATGCCGAAACTAAACGACAGCTGAACTAAAACAAAATTATCAGGTCATTTTGCAGCTATGGATATCAAGATGTATACAATGGCATTAGTCTTCCTTGAACTGTGTCATACTGCAGGCGCTCAGGTAAATGTGATCAAAGAACACAAAAAACTCTGCCTTGGTCATGTAGAAGATGCCGTCATCTGCTACAACTGGTTTGAGCAGTGCTTTGATCTGAGGGTAGTCTTCCCAGCCTGAGCCAGTGTCTCCGAACTGGCCATCTTCTATTTCTCCGTGGCCCCATGGATTCCTTACTTTGAAGAGGTCAATGCCCGTTGCAGCTACGTTGTGATGAGCATCAATGACAGAATAGCAATGGTTGCGGACCATTCCGCTGGCAATTTCCTCTTCTGATGTTCCCTTAGAGCTGGCTCCCACAATGTAGTCCACTTGGTCCCAGGCAAACATCTGCATGAACAACTCATCCTGAGATATCTCCAGACCCATGGCACCACCACCGCCAACCTTGGGCCATGCAATGGGCTGTGTTGAGGAAAAGTATATACAAAGGAAAGGAGTGAGCTACCAAAAAGGCATGGCTCAGGAAAAGCTAGCAACAAATACAGCATGCACTTTCTTACCTCCAAACCAGCCATGTCCTTGTGCCGAGGTTGGTTCTGCAGCTGCTTCCACTGCTTGGTGAACATGTCATACTTGGCAGAGCAGTGGTATTTGCCTGTGTGGTAATTCTTGCGAATAAAGTACTGCTCTTTGCATCCTGTCATCATGGACCAGGCATGGGTGCAGTGGCCACCTTCAAGGTCATCCCAGCCACCTCCACAATGCACCATGAAAGCCTTTTCCAAGTAGCTCACCCACAGTTCACCATCTTCAGTAATCTGAGCACCCAGAAGTTCGCCATGCCTAAATGGGTGGCCACATAGAGATTCGTCAATTACAATGTCCACCTCTTTCCATGTGGTCAGATCAAACAGAGAGATGGTGTACATGTTCGGGCCATCGCCTGGCATGCTATCCAGGTTCTTGGTTTTGCGAAACAGCTTCTTGATGGCACCATCAAACTCCGCCAAAGCAGAAATGGCTGATAACAGCCAGCAGTTACCAACTTCACCCTGTACAATGTCGGCAGGATCAATGTCACCAATGATCTTCAAATTGGGTGTATCGCCAACACCCATGCCACGGCCCGGTAGGATGGGTGGATTATCCCGATCATGGAGCAGTTGTCCATCAAATGTCAGATCCCATGAAAATGCATCACGGTTGGCCAATGGCAATGTGTCATTGGGCATGGACCGCAAGTGTTGATACTTGTTTATCATCAAGCTCATCCTGCCATCAGAAGCTGTGTCCAGGGGATTGATTGGGGTAGTGCCTTCTCGGTGAATGAGTGTGTATACATTGTTTTTTGTGCTGTGAGCAAACCTCATGCTGTTTTGAAAAGTAATTGCCACGTACTTGTCTGGGTTGGCGGTGAATTTCTTGATGCCCTTGTCAATTCGTTTCCCACGGACCTCTTCCCATTTTCCCATCTTGTTGCAGTCAAACTGACCAGAGAATCTCACCTTCTCCAATTTCCACTTGGATTTGGGTGCAATCTTAAGTGCCTTCTTGACATCCATGGGGGTGTAATTAGTGCTATTTCGTCTGGCTAGCGATGGGAAGGTGAGCAGAGAAAACACACTTGAAGTCAGGCCAACTGCGCTGCCACTGGAACGTCTCCTTTCGGCTTTAGACACATTTTCAGCAATTATTGGGGCTTCGTCATCCGTTGGTGTCTGATGCCGTGACAATATTCCTGCAAACAGACTTGTTCTTCTCGAGGGTGCAGTGGGTGGTGAAGTAGCTTCAGCTTTTTTAGCTTCCGAGTTGCACGCCTCCGAAAAATCATCATCTTCCGACGAAATGAGAGGCTGTCGTCTCGGCATCATTCTCAAGAACATGTTGCTCCTCCTTGGGCGTGCAGGACATGGTTTAAGTCCAACGGTAGACAACTCCTCTTCTTCATCACCGTCCTCCAATAACGGGGATAGTGGACTCGGCTGGACTGCCAAAGATACTTCCTCTTCAAACTCTGACTCTGACATGGACATGTCTATCAGTGGCGTTATTCCACCTGTCGGACCCATCTGAAACACACTACGACGTGGTTTCGAGAACCCAAACAAGGAAGCTGTTGAGCTTTGACATTTCTTCGGTGTTGTTTCAGACTCTGGCATGTCATCTCCCGGTGTCATTGGAGCTATGCCCCCACTTGCATTAACCCGAAAAACACTGCTCCTCCTTGGATTTGGGCGACCCGACAATATTGACTTTTTTCGTGGCTGCTGCAAGAGCTCTGTCTCTGACCCAGACAAGTCTTCCCCTCCCAACAAGGACGAGATGCTGCGATTGTTGCTCCTTCTGCGAGACCCAGACAATGAATTTCGGCTATTTCTTCTCGAATGAAATGACAGGTCTGTCTCTGACTCGTCTGAAATGTCTTCCCCGTCAAACAGCAGCGAAAGACCTCCATTTTGATTGACCTGGAACACGCTGCTTCTCCTTGGGTTTGGACGACCCGACAGCGACGTTCGGCTCCTTCGTCGTGGTGGACACATTTCCTTGCCGGACGGATCTTCTTCCTCTACCATGGGCAATATACTACTATGTCGTGCTGTTCTGTTTGACGGAAGAATGCTCTTTCGAGTTGTTGTAGCACTGCTCTCTGTTGGTGCCTGTTCCGGATATGGCGTACTAGTAGTACCCGAAGTGAAAAGAGCGGATTGAAGAAACGGTGGATTCCAACTGCTTCCTCTCTTGGCTTGTTGTTTGTTTTCTTGCGTGGTTGTCGGATGCACGTTCAAGGCCGGGAACGCGGGGGTTTCGGGTCGTTCTGTCTTCATTATCGTCGATGGTGTCTCCTCACCTCTTATTATTGAGGTGGAGCACACAGTTGGTGAATCCTCCGAACGATCTGGAGTTGAGATTTGTTCCGAGACAACAAGTGAGGCAGGAGAAGAGTTTAATGATAAAATTGGAGTGGAGGTTCTTCTGGCTTGCTTTACTGATGAGCTGTTGTTACCAACCTCAGCAGTCTTGGGCGTTGTGCCAGCGGCCTCGCCTTCTAGAAGAACTGGTGTTGAGCACCTTCTGGATTTCTGTCCTGCAGGATTGTTGTTGTTGTTGTTATTGCTATCGTCGCCTTTGCTACTGTGCCACCACGGTACAGTGAGATTGTTGTTGTCTTTGTTGCTGTTCAACGTGGTCGTGGCGATGCCAGTGGTAGTAGTAGTAGTAGTAGTGAGCACTGGAGTGGAGCACCGCCTGACGTTGTTTGTTGCTCGTGTCACGATGATGGTGGCTTTCTGACTATTATTATTACTACTGCCTACCACCGCTGGTGGTTGTGTAGTAGAAGCATTGGTCAGGATTGGTTGTTCTGCATCTTGGGTTGGACTTTGTTGTTTGCTGCTTTGCAGTTCTGTAGTCGTTGCTCTGTTGTTGTTGTTTGCAGGAAGAAGAACAACAACAGCATTCGTTTGCTCCGATTGCTTTGGAACTGTCGGCGCTGGTGTGACACTTGGCACGGCACTCGACAAGTCTTGCATTGCGGGCATGGTTGGTACACGGGTGGAGCTTGTCGGCATAGGAGGAGCGATGGAACTTTGCGTGTTGTTTGGTTTGGGACTACTACTACCTCTTGCACCAGCAGGTGTAGGAGTGGAGCTACGTTTGTTGGCCTCTGGAGATGTTGGACGACTGACTGGTGTGGAGCTACGTTTGTTTGGCTTTGGACTACTCTTTCTCCCAGTGTTGACGGGTGTCGAGCTTCTCTTGTTTGGCTTTGGACTCTTTCTCCCATTATTGACTGGTGTGGAGCTGCGTTTCGTTGGCTTTGGAGTTGTTGGACGACTAACAGGTGTAGAGCTTCTCTTGCTAGTAGTAGTTGGTTTTGGACTCGAGGGGCGAGGTGTAGAAGAACTTCGTTTGTTTGGTTTTGGACTATTGGTGCCATTATTATTGACGGGTGTAGAACTTCGTTTTGTTGGTTTTGGAGTTGTTGGGCGACTGACGGGTGTGGAACTGCGTTTCTTTGGTGGTGGTTGTGGAGACTCCGTTGGAGTGGAGCTACGTGTCATGGGAAGTACGGAAGTTTGTTGGAATGGCTGTTGCTCATTCTTGGAAGAGGGTGTTTCTTGGGTGTCACTTATTGGGATGATGATGTGTTGTGGTTGTGGTTGTGGTTGTTGAAAGGCCACAGGTGTGGAGCCTCGTTTGGTCTGCTTGAGAGGTGGAGATGCGGCTTCGCTCCTTTTCACAGTAGTAGTAGTAGTCGCCACGGTACCTCTCCGTCGTTTTGTGGTAGAACTGCTGCTTTTGGGAGGAGGGGATGCCGCCCCATTGTTCCGTGACGAGGCTACAACTACCGTGTTTCTTCGTTGCTTTTCCTGTGTGGTGGTTTGGGGGTCGGGATTTTCGGAAGCGAGTTTGGTTGCATCTGAAGTCGTCTCCGAAGCTTCTGTCAAGTTGGGTTTCGTCGTCTTATTGGGACCTCCAGTTGACTTGTTCTTCTTGTTCTGGGAAGAAACCGCCACGGTGTTTCTACGGCTCGGCTTTGCACTGTTCTTTGTGTCGTTGTTTTCCAATTTAGTGGTCCCTGCCACAGAATGTCTCAAGGTGTTTGGAATTGGAGTTGGAGTTTCCTGAGGTTGGAATGGAAACGGCACGGACAGCTCTTCTTTGGATGGAAGCATGGAAATCTCCGACGAGACATCCTGTTGTTGTTTGGATACAGTTAGAAGGATCTCTTCGGGATGAACTTCGGGTAGTGTGGGCGTGGGCGGTGGAGTGACGCGCAGTTTCTTGTTCTCCGTTTTCTTGTTCTCCGTTTTCTTCTTTTTGGCATTGCTGCTGCTGCTATGGTTGGACAGGAACGCCAGTTTACCCAACAACCTCACGGCCGAACTTCGCCGTCGGCCGCCATTCGACTTTCGCTTCAAAAAGGATCCCAGAGAACTCCGTTTCTCAGGAGTCGTCTCGGCGGAAGTGCTCGCCACGGACGGTCTCGAATGTTTGTTGCCCATGGTCCCTAAAAATGGATGGATGGATGGATCACAAAGAAATGTATGTATGCTTTCGTAGATAACTTCCCTATCGAATACTCTAGCTAGCTAGCTATCCCCCTTCCATGCTATGATATGAAGGCGACCTTATCCGGATGTTATCAACGATAGAGCTGCAGCAACACCATTTTGTTGGAAAGTCTTGGACACTTTGCTTTTGGATCACTCCTGGACACTTTTTGTCGCTCTTGCTGCCAAATAACCACTGTCTGAGGAAAGAATTAAAGCAGGTCATGGACGTTCTTCTTTGCCAATTTCATAATTAAAGCTGTAGTTTGTACCAGCAGCTAGTACACTAAATAGCCAAGGACATCCTAATTCTATTGTTGAAGTGGATGTACAGTATGTAAAGGTACTGTAGAAGTACCAGAACAACAGTGGGGACATCACCTTTGCTTGTTTCAAGTTTCAACGATGCTGCCATGCAGCCTCTCTAGCTATTATTTTAAAATAATAGTCAGGGTTGCTGGTTCAATTAATATTTCATGAAATAGTTCAATTAGGGTTCACGAACCGGTTCATGAAGCGCACGTTCATGAAGTGGTTCATGGGGGGTTTGGGCCACTCATGAACTAGGTTCAAAGTTCATCAGAATACAAAATTTGGTGAACTTTTCCACATTTTTGGTTCATGAGAATTCTGCACCATAAATGAGGCAACACATGTCTAGTAAGCAAAATTTTCCTGACTTGCAAAGCCACCTTCAGTCCAACTATCCACCAACTACACTTGTGCCAGGTTTGGTGACCCAATGTATCGGCGTTTGTTCTTGAATACGAGCATACAGCCTGTATTTGCTAACCATAACCCTGTATTTGCTAACCATAACCCTAGGTTTTGGTTCACGAATGGGTTCATGAATTGGTTCACGAGGCTGCTCAAAATTTGGGTATTCACGAACTGGTTCAGTTCATGAGCATTACGTTACCCGAACTTTTGTCATGAACAGAGTTCGTATCCAAAATTAGTTGAACCAGCAACCCTGATAATAGTTAGCTTTTTATTTCTACCATTTCACCAGTAAGCTAGTCACATCATGAATGCATGAATGCATAGTAGTAGTAGCGTGAATTACAAGTAGACTAGCTAGCTTAGTCTAACTCTGGCAACCCAAGCAAGGCTTTTTTGGATTTGAAAGGGACTTTTCACTGCATATGGGCGTTGGGACGATGGTGGCCCTGTTGATCTTTGTGGGAGTCTTTGTCTCTGCCTTCGCTGACCTCTTTCCTTGCCATCCTTCGGTCGGTTGGTCTGCTCTCTTGGCTGTCAGGCTCCGCCCTTGCACCCATCCACTCAAGAACCTTTGGACGAGTCGAGTCTATACCGGTAGTCCATTCCCACGTGCTCATAGCTAGCTAGACCAGCCACTCTAAATAAATACCCACATACTGTAGTATCTTGTAGGAAATCAACTCAATTTGGCAGCAGCAGCCATGGGATTTGCAAGTGCCAGCCAGCCATTGTAGGTTTCCAGAGTAGGAAAGTTAGCCAGTCAGCCATAGCTAGCCTAGTAGCTAGTAGGTTGGTCCGATTCAAGCAGGGCAAGTTAGCTAGCTAGCTGATCGGTGAATGTGCTTTCTTGATAGATGCACCATGATGCCAGCCCTGCCTTTTGCAATGAAAGAATTGCCGTGACAAATCCGTCCATCCATCCATCCATCCATCCACGACCTGCCGACAGCCACTTGGTGCGTTCAGCCGGTCAGGCAAAACCAAGCAAGCCGTAAGCTGGCCTGGGAGAAAAAAGGATGATGATCTCTCAGACACAAAGCAAGCAAGCTGTGTAGGTAAGAAGGGGTTTAGAGTAGGGAAATTATCTACGGAAGCCAGCCGGGGCCAGGCTTAAGCAAAGAACAGTCGAAATTCAGGACTAGGGTCTGAGGGATCAGGGGCAAGAAATTGAGGACCATTACGGGGGGCAAAGGGTTTGGCTTTGCGGGATCCACAGAGACATAAATGGGTAGCTTTCACAAGGGCAATTGAGATACGGGTCTGCATGAAGAACATCATTTGAGAGTAGGAAAATTGAGTTTTGGAGGCAGTAGCAGAAGCAAGGCGTTGTAAGAGAGTCTTGGCTTGAGGGGCGTGTAGTAGTAGGACCCCTTTTCTTCGAACCGAATCGCTGATAGATCATCTCTACATCTCTAAGCAATGCAGAGGACGATAGCTACCTTACCGGTACACTCTAGGTTACTCATTTCAGCTCTTTATAACTCGAGGAAGGTCAGCGCAAGCGGGATCGCGATAGACGCCACCGATAAGAATGATTCCATCCTGAATCCAAAAACGGATTTCCTCCCGCGACCAGTTCTTGGGTTTAGAGCGTAAATGTATGGCTGGTACACGAGCAAAGGGTCTATCGAACACTTGCAACGGAGGTTCCGCAAAAGTAGGACCTGAAGATTTCCCATGCTGGGCATGTCACCACTGCGCCCATGTGCGGTGCAGATTTACTACCGTAGAAACGAGGTGCAGTCCCGAGGAAGATAGTGGGAGAGTTCGAACAACATCCAGACCGCGGCAGGTCGGGCCTAGCAACAGCATAACAGCAGATCAGCACTATGTCGCAGCCGAAGCTTTGAACATTGAACAACTTCCCCAGACTGCGGCATGGCCAGAATTCTAAAATCGTGGTTCCGGTGGAGCGGACTTTTTGACTTTCGTTGTTTGGGGACGATTGCCTTGGATGAACACAAATCAAAAAAGACAACCCAGAGGTTTTCACGGTTCTCTCGAGGAGTCGAGCCGACCAACCCAGTCAGGAAGTGTTCTTCAATTATTTGTTGCAAGGATCAACCGGTCAATGTGAGAGATATGATCCCCCCTCTCTCATGCGGTGTCCTCTTTGAGCCGCGGATGCTGTCGCTGCAACATCTTTTCCGCAATTGTGCCGAGGCTCATTGATCCTCGACCGATCTCCTCCCTCTTCGTTTACTTCTACAAATGTCGCGTTCTTTGTTGTCTACATCGGAGCCTCATTGAGACCAGCAACCAATTGCTACACCAAGTTGCACTTCCAAAAAAGCACTTTCTCAACCTTTTGCTTTGACAACGACCGGTGCCAAGCAACGCGCTCAGCGTCTCGCACATACAAGAGCTGTCACATTGGCAGCCATCAGATCTTTGTCGTGCTTGGCCTGCATTTGCCGATCACTTCAGCTTTGCTGGCACAATGCTTTGGGATCTCTTCGCCATCCATAGAATATTTGTTCTGGCTGGTTTACTCACTCAGCCCTGCTGCTGGAGCTCTTTGGGTACCTACCGGTATCGTTCCGAGGAAGCCCCGAATGAGTCGATTCAATAATAGCAATAAGATAAAAGTGGATTATGTAATCGAACCAACGGCACATTAGGATAAATAGGCGACTAACAAAGGAAAAGGAAAAGTTTGGTCTCCACCATGATGCTTTTTCCTGATGCCGTCATTTGATCCTTCTTCAGTCCACAATCAAATTGTACCCCAAGCTAGCTCACTTGTCAGCTATGGTTTTCATTCCCGTTTGCTGTCCACAAACCCCATATCACATTGTTCACCCAGCGTTGGCCCCCATTGACTCTGCCGTTTCTTATCATGCTCCTATTCCCTCTGATCCCATCAGCCAAGATCATGACATTGCCCTTGCTCACTTGCCAGACCAGCTACGATGTGCCTCCGCAGTTCTCAAATTCCTGCTCGGGGCAAGTGTGGTGCTCTGCTGGCTGTCAGGCTCAAGCCCCCTGCAATGCAACACTGCCCACGATCTCGATTTCATTCCCACACATAGTCCACTCAACAGTGGTAGGAGATGCAGTATTCGTGTGGTGTCTCCATGGATCGGGCAGATTGACTGAGGACTCTGCCCGATTGAATCTTTCCGGTCCTGCGGCCGTTGCTTTGGTCGCCGGTTTCAGTACCGCGCCATTTCTACAAGTATTCTGGGAATGGTTCCCGAGCGTCGGCCAGCCCCATTGGTTGAGTCATGCTTGCGACTTGCCGCTACATCTACTTCTTGGGAAATCAATGACCATTACTAAACGACCCAACATTCTGCCACGCTTTGGTCCACCATTGCAACCTCACCAACAAACGGTAATAGTTTGGTCTAACTGACAAGCCCAATGTGGTGTGGAGAGATTTCAAGGTTTTGGACTTTAGCGAGGGAGCTGCTGTAGAGACGCCAAGCCCAGAACCGAACGCCTGTACGGAGACATCAAGCAAGAATTCATTCAAGCCTGAAGCCAAACCCTTCCCCGTGCTTGAATGAGGCGGTAACTGTGCCATGATTGAACAATACGCCTGGTTAAGAGTGGCATGCCATTGATCAACGTGAAAGTAGCAGTGGCGTGTACATGTGTGTTGTTGTCGGGGGTAGAGTTTCGATTCACAGAGCTCGTCTTACATGTACCGTACCGGTACTGCGATAGATACATAAGATAAAGGAAATTTAAGTAACTGAAAATGGCTGTAGCGACATCGAATCTTCCTACTAGCTATACCACAGGGAGAACATCCATTGGAGTGCTCCGAAGAGGGCCAGGTGGTACTTCGTGATCTCGTCCTTGTCTTATCGAGAGTTTTCTTGGTCTTCCGTTCAAGTAGATTTTTGTTGCCCATTCATTGTGTCAACAGATTAACAGATGCATGTGGGCTGCAGGGTCTGTCACTGTGACTCCAGCCGGCAGGGACAAAGCCTACGGTACTCATCAGTACTCCGTACTCAAGAGCAGTGGTTTACTAACGGGGATGTACTCGGAGTATGTATCACAAGCAAGTAGTGCACAGTGCACAGAACCAGGAAACTCTTGGGTGTTTTGTCCTCTCCTTTCGGAGGAGCTACTGGTAGCTAGCTTCGAATAAGTGGTTGCTATGGCTTCTAATTAGAGGGTGCTAGCTAGAGTACCGGTACATAGACTACGGTAGTCTACTCACACGCTGGAGAAATTTTGTGGTGCTCGGGTAACTCGGGTTGCCAGTTAGCATATTAATTCATTAATTCGTGAATCAACCAAGATGGGCAGGAATGGGAGACATTCTCGCAAGTCTTTTTGCTTAAGTAATTTTGGAAGGCAGATGTCTGCTGCTTCCCCACCGTAAGCCCGTACTGCAGTCCTTCCATTGACTATTGAGTCGAGTACTAAGTACGATGTACACCTCTCCTGAATCATCAAAGGATGATGCGAGATTCCTTCTCAAAAGTGTTCCTTGTTGATCCAAGTAAGTGAATCGTGTCTTTGGTCATTGGTATTTTAATTATTATTAACACTTAATGCATACCGGTACTGTACTGTACCGTCTTCATCAGCTCGCAGCTTGCAACTGGTTTTCCTCTTTACTTGAGTATTGAGTACTCCTCCGTACCATTTTGAAAGAGACCGTCTTCTAAAGAAGCTCTTTTTAGACCCCTCTCCCCTCTCAATAGATCTGGGGTTCAAATGATTTATTGCAAATGACCTGATGCATTAAGTCTCAAAGATTTGAAGCCACATGGTCTACGGACCACGTGTAAACTCGCTGACAAAGCCGCTTCTCCGGCCTCCCCGGCCTCTCCAGCTCTTCTCCGGCCTCTCCAGCTCTTCTCCGGCTAATCCGAAACTGGCTGGATCGAGGGCCTAAACCCAAGGAAAACCAATTAGTGCTGCAAAACCCTTTGGATGAAGAGCTGGAACCGTTACCACCGCAATGAGGACTTGAGAGGCATTATGTTTTGTTTGCTCCAACAATTATCGTTTTCCTTGGCCGCAGTGTAAGTACTAGCTAGTCTCGAAGACACCTGTTGCTACATTGTGAATGGCAAAATGATGCACAGACATGCGAAATGAAACGACGAGGGGCTAACCCATCTCCGTCCTTCGTTCTGGTTTAGAGGTCCCTGGGCTATTTCGAAGAATATGGATAACCCAACAACTCATTCAATGCAAGAAACTTACCCACCCTCATCTGCCGATACCACTGGCGTGATCAAAGGAATAAACTTCAGCAGCAGCAGGTGCTCTTTATCAGTCATCCGATGCCCAGGACGGGGAATCACTAGCCGTCTTTGGATTGTTATGTTCTCTTCCATGCTCTTGGCACTACCAGCACTAGCTCAATCAAAAGACGGCCTCACTCCAGTAGACCAGTACGTGTGCCCACAAGGCACTTCTACCCTCCAACGGACATTGGTTCTTTACACAAATGAAAATGTTGATGAATCCTCCTGGAAGCTGGAAGGCTTGGAAGAAGCATTCGAAGAAGTGTACAATCAGCAAAGCTTCCAGTCCTGTGATATTCCTCATTTCCGTACCATAAAGTCTGTTGAGATGGTGGGTGTTGGAGATGGTGACTTGGGGTCCATTCTCACACTCCGAGTGACCGCAGAATGCTACAACTGTACCAGAACTCTCCCCCTCTTTCCCGACTATGTCAGCAATACCACATTCACACTAGCTGGAATTGGAGAAGTTACTGGCCAGCCAATTTTGGAAACAATACCACCAGCAGTGCCCCAAGGAACGGATGCACCAGAGGTATCAAACAGTACATCCCCACCATTACAAGGAACTCAATCACCAGCATCAGATGTGGCATTGACCAAGCAACTGCCACAGTATTCTTCTACTGACTGCTTGTGTCCAGTCAATGCTGCTACTGATTCTAATCTGCTTTCTCTAGATATGTTCCTTCCCGAATTGAACGTTGCTACCCAAATCACTACAATAAGGCTGGTTGAGCTGCAGACTGTGTCTTGTTCAGAAGACATCCAGAGCTTTAATTCCCTGGCATATGTCAACCTCAATCTGATCAGGGATACCAGGCCATCAGAGGAGGAGATTGTAGCATTGGAAACATCATTTGTTGAGACATACAATCGCCTCAGCTTTTTGACTTGTGATCCTTACTTCCGAACCATCACCAGTGTCAAGCTAGAGCTGGAATTCGAACACATTGATTTGAAGAGGCGATCTTTGTTTGACCTGGTGTCTGCTCCATCTGGCAATGAAACCTCCCCTGGCACAAATGAAACAGTGGCCCAAGATGCAACCAATACAACGAACGGTACAAGTTTCTTGCCACCATCATTGTTCCCATCTCAGACTCCTTCGTTACTACCATCCTTGGAACCAACAGTCAGCCCCACCATTCACCCCTTTGAGACTGCCAGGGCAATCTTCAATATTGAGGGGGAGTGCCGAGATTGTCCCGTTAGTGACATTGGGAGTTACACCCTCTTTGATGATGTGAGCATCCGGAGAAAGCTGCTGTCTTCCAGACAACGTAGTTCTGCCCAACAAAGCAAGGGCCATTCGTTGGGATTACAGAACAGCCTTCCTGTTCGGGCCCTCCAACAAGACGAGGTTTGTCTGTGTCCGCTGGAAGATGAGGATAAAAGCACAGATGCACCCACTCTGAGCCAAGATGACTTCATTGACACCTACAACTCAGGACTGGAAGCTCTACAGGAAGACGGCACTGTGGAGTTTACTCTCTCTGCGGAAGAGGTACAAGAAGCGCAAATTGTGCCCTGTGGGATTGTGGTCAGAGATTTCAAATCTGTTGTCTTCACTGATCTTCGAGTAAACATCACCTCTTTCACCAGGGAAGAGGCTGCCCGATTGGAGCGCAGTTTCCAAGAGTCCTACAATCGTTTGGCTTACATGACCTGTGATGGCCACTTTCGGACTGTAGCCAAAGTGGAGCTTCGTATTGCTCCTACGGATGTTCTGGATTCAATTGTTGATGATTCAGGAGGAAGAAGATTGGAAGACGTTCTGCTTGAGCGTGATCTGGCTGAAAGTGCAAACAACAGCACAAACAGTACAATTTTCAACAATACAACAAATGCCACTTCCCCGCCACAACAGGAGGAGCGTCGGAACGAAATTGTCCCCACAATGTTTGCTGTGACTGGAAATTGCCGGGGTTGCCCTGTGACTGAAACTGGCACTTTCAACTTGTTTGATGATGGTTTCAACCGCAGACGGGCATTGCAGTCGTACAGCATATCAAAGGATAGTTTGGAAGCTGCAGTGAACAGGAAACTGCAACAGCAAGAAGATGGCACCTGTGTTTGTCCAGCTGGAGAGGATCCTGTAGTTGGTGAAGGTCCCAGCTCTGAAGAGTTTGAAATGGTATTGAATGATGGGATTACTGCACTGGAGGCCGCTGGAGATGCCATTTCTATTGAGAATGCGCCAGAGAAGGTTGTAGAGGGCCAGCCAGTTCTGTGCGATGGTGAGATTCGACCCTTCAAATCTTTTATCTATGCTGATTTAGGAATTGATCCGTCGCTCCTGCCAGAAAAGACCAAGAAGACCTTGGAAAAAGTGTTCTTGGAAACCTACAACACATTGTCATTTGAGGCCTGTGATGAGTTCTTCCGAGTGGTTTCCCATGTTGGTCTGGTTGTGACCAGAGAACTGCCAGGGCGCAGGTTGCAAGGTGCAACCGAAAGCAACAGCACAATGTTAAGCAACAGCACAATGTTGGGAAATTCTACGGATCCCAACAATTCCACAGAATCAACTTCTCCACCTCAAAGACGAGATAGAGTACTGTTCGAAGTTACAGGAAGGTGTAGGAATTGCCCAATCAGTGACACAGGAGGATTCAATCTGTTTGATGATTCATTCCGGCGAAACCTGTTGGGGTACAACAAGGATGACTTATTGTCACCACAAGCCTTGAACAATAAGAGACCCACACCGTTGACCTTTCCGTCTAGCCGCAGGCTACAGCAAGCTTTGGATGTATGTTTGTGTCCCATTGGCTCATCTCCAGATGAAGAGAAGAACACCACCACCATAGACTTCCTAATGGAGTTCAACACCAACATCATCATAGCACAGGAAGAAGAGGCCAAGCAGGAAGCAGAACAGGCAGCACAAGATGCAGCACAAGGCGGCAATGGCCCAGGAAATCTCCAAGATGGCACTTTTTCACTGGGTTCTGGTGGCACTACTTTGGGTGGACCAGGAAACTACACTGTCAACTATCCAATATCAGGGAACGGAACAACAACCCCTGCCTTCCCAACGAACCCAAATCCAGTAACAGGCAATGGAACTGCTCCAACAACAGGTACAAACCCTGTATCAGTCCCTGACAATGTCACAACTCTTGTTTTAACCATAACTGTGGTCATAACTGAAGAGGTTACTGAGGATCCCAGGAATGGAACTGTGGCACCTAGTGCAGCTCCAAGTGTACAAACCAATGCCCCGACAGGAGTTTTCAGAGAGGGAAATTTGGCCCAATTCACTCTGCCTCCAAACAACACTGAAGCACCAGTGGGTCAGTCTCAGCCTCCAAACAACACTGAAACTCCAGTGAGTCAGTCACAGCCACTGCGCTACACATCTTATGGGAATACCAGTGTTTCTATAGTGGTTCCAACAGCTACACCAAACCCATCCACAGGAAGCCCAAGCACAAATCCCACAACAATCCCAACATTGAGTCCCTCACCGCCTCCAACATTGCTTCCAACAACCCAACCAACTAGTGCCCCCTCAACAACTCCAAGCACGGCAACTCCACCACCATCTACAAAAGCCCGGACCTCAAATCCTACTCTTATTCCATCAGGCGAACCTTCAACTTCACCTTCAGGAGCTCCCAGCAGCCAGCCATCATGGACCCCATCTGATTCTCCCACACCAGCCCCAACTTCGTTTCCAACATCTTTGCCTACCAGGAGTCCTTCATCAACGCCAAGTCAATTCCCTTCAACATTGCCCAGCCAAGCCCCATCAGTAACACCCAGCGAAAACCCTTCAAGCATACCAACACCCGAGCCCACACCAGAACCAACTTCAGAGCCCACTCCTCACCCATCAGTATCACCTTCAGCTTTCCCAAGTACAGGGCCCTCAACAACTCCAAGCATCATGCCATCATCAGGGCCATCAGAAGCCCCATCAGGCTTCCCATCCAAATTTCCTTCAGTTCCTCCCACTCCATCGCCAACTAGAACATTCTGCAACAGTCCTTTGATGAATACTACCTCGATTGTTGCAGTTACATTCTCTGGTGGATCTTCTTCCCTAACAAACCAATATTTACGGGATGCCCTGTGGAACGCAAGCCAGTCTGTGCAAGACATGCTGTCTGGATGTGTTCTGCAAGTTCATAGTGTGTCAATACTGAAGAGGATTGCTCAACGTCGTCATCTTCAAACTACAGGTAGTGGTGAACTTGTTCAATTTGAAATTTCCGGAAGTGTAACTACCGCCGATGACCTTTCCGGCGACCAGTTTCTCCAGCCTCTTATGAATGAGCTTAACAAGATAACTGTTGAGGAAGGAGTCACAGCCTCGGATATTGAAGGTCCAACACCCAGTCCATCCTCAGCCCCCAGTACCAGCCAATCACCAACCAAGACACCCACTGAAACGCCATCACAGAGCTCCCAGCCAAGTTATCTACCAAGTTCCAAACCAAGTGCAAGTCTATCACCCAGTGCATCACCCAGTACCATCCCCAGTGAAACTCCAACCACAAGTAATCATCCCAGCAGTCTCCCAAGAACCCCTCCCAGCAGTAGCCATCACCCAAGTTCAAAACCAAGTTTCAGACCCAGCACCCAGCCAAGCAGCAAGCTCAGTTCTGCTCCAATTCTTGTACCCAGTGATTCCCCATCAGCAAGCCTAAGGCCTAGTGGACTACCCAGCTTTGGACCAACCACCACCCAGGTACCCAGCAGTCCCCCCAGTGGCGGCCCTAGCAGTTCTCCCAGCTCAAACCCCAGCAACTCACCCACATCGAGTCAGAAACCCAGTGGTCTTCCCAGCTTCAGCCCCAGCAGGAGCCAGCTTCCGAGCCCTGATCCCAGCTCCAACCCAAGCGCCGCTCCCAGCTCCATCCCAAGCAGTCCCCCTTCTGGCAGTGCCATTCCAAGCAGCCTGCCAAGTTTGGGCCCCAGCACTAGCCAGCTGCCAAGCAGATCCCCCAGTGGCGGCCCTAGCAGTTCTCCCAGCTCAAACCCCAGCAACTCACCCACATCGAGTCAGAAACCCAGTGGTCTTCCCAGCTTCAGCCCCAGCAGGAGCCAGCTTCCGAGCCCTGATCCCAGCTCCAACCCCAGCGCCGCTCCCAGCTCCATCCCAAGCAGTCCCCCTTCTGGCAGTGCCATTCCCAGCAGCCTGCCAAAGTTTGGGGCCCAGCACGGTTAGCTAGCTGCACAGCAGTCCCCCAGTGGCGGCCCTAGCAGTTCTCCCAGCTCAAACCCAGCACACTCACCCACATCGAGTCAGAAACCCAGTGGTCTTCCCAGCTTCAGCCCCAGCAGGAGCCAGCTTCCGAGCCCTGATCCCAGCTCCAACCCAAGCGCCGCTCCCAGCTCCATCCCAAGCAGTCCCCCTTCTGGCAGTGCCATTCCATGCAAGCCTGCCTAAGAGTTTGGGCCGCTCAGCACTTAAGCCACGCCTGCCAAGCAGATCCCCCAGTGGCGGCCCTAGCAGTTCTCCCAGCTCAAACCCCAGCAACTCACCCACATCGAGTCAGAAACCCAGTGGTCTTCCCAGCTTCAGCCCCAGCAGGAGCCAGCTTCCAAGCCCTGATCCCAGCTCCAACCCAAACGCAGCTCCCAGCCCCATCCCAAGCAGTCCCCCTTCTAGGCAGTGCCTTCCCAGCAGCCTGCAAGTTATGGGCCCCAGCACAAGCCAGCTTCCAAGCAGTTCCCCCAGTGGCGGCCCTAGCAGTTCTCCCAGCTAAAACCCCAGCAACTCACCCACATCGAGTCAGAAAACCAGTGGATCTTCCAGCTTCAGCACCAGCAGGAGCAAGCTTCCGAGCCCTGATCCCAGCTCCAACCCCAGCGCCGCTCCCAGCTCCATCCCAAGCAGCCCCCCTTCTGACAGTGCCATTCCAAAGCAGCCTGCAAAGTTTAGAGGCCCCAGCACTAGCCCAGCTGCCAAGGCAGATCACCAGTGGCAGGCCCAGCAGTATCTTCCAGCTCAAAACCCAGCAACTCACCCACATCGAGTCAGAAAACCAGTGGTCTTCCCAGCTCCAGCCCCAGCAGGAGCCAGCTTCCGAGCCCTGATCCCAGCGCCAACCCGAGTGGCGCTCCCAGCTCAATCCCAAGCGATTCCCCCTCTGAGCAGTGCCATTCCAAGCAGCCTGCCAAGTTTGGGCCCCAGCACTAGCCAGCTGCCAAGCAGATCCCCCAGTGGCGGCCCTAGCAGTTCTCCCAGCTCAAACCCCAGCAACTCACCCACATCGAGTCAGAAACCCAGTGGTCTTCCCAGCTTCAGCCCCAGCAGGAGCCAGCTTCCGAGCCCTGATCCCAGCTCCAACCCAAGCGCCGCTCCCAGCTCCATCCCAAGCAGTCCCCCTTATCGGCAGTGCCAATTTCCAAGCAGCTGCCAAGTTTGGGCCCCAGCACTAGCCAGCTGCCAAGCAGTTCCCCCAGCGGCAGCCCTAGCAGTCTCCCAGCTCAAGCCCCAGCAACTCACCCACATCGAGTCAAAAACCCAGTGGTCTTCCAAGCTTCAAGCCCCAGCAGGATCTCTCTTTTT